>OX457040.1:42692091-42784591 GCA_949752735.1 Lumbricus terrestris
TAACCACTACTGACTGTTTCATCCCATTCCCACGTTTCACCATCATTTTTCTTAATTAAACATGATTATGAGCACTAACCATGCAGAAAACCCACAGAGACAATAGCATTTCAAGTACTGTAGGCCTACTCATAAATGCAGTAATTCATGCAACTTTAAACAACACAACACTGATCAAATATTAAAGACAAAAGTCGTTAAATAGGTCAGTCGCATAAATTCATGTCGCTCAGTAGCTTTATGAGTTTTAAACAGAAACGGCAATGACCTCGGTCCTGATTACTGTTTTATTAAGAGCCGCGGTTTCGAGAAAGCATAAAAATCCAGACTGTGTACAAGAAGCAATACCCAATTAACACATTAATACACTACAGAAATTAAAGTGTGCTCTATCAGAGGTGTATCTACCCAGATGTTCTATTGCCCTTGACTGTGAACACTGAACACACAAGGCTGTTTAGTGTTGCAAGAGGTCATCATTGTCGTAGGCATTGAATTGCTTAAGCGTTCTTTTATGGGTCTTTCAGAGAAGCAGACCATCAGTCAAGTTAGTTCAATTTTTATTAATGTCACATTGTTGCAGACCTTAAAACCACAGCTTGTGGACTTATATACAGTATAAGCTTATTTCTCCTTGTTGCTAAATAATTTAAATAATCAACTTAATCGGGTGATCGCATTGATGAGACTATTAGCAGAATCCGAACTGCATGTAATTGTTGGACTTTAAGTTACTGTATACTAGCCTACTCCCATAAGTTTGTTCAGATTATACCAGGATTTATTTTCTATGATTCACATTGTCCTCATTCACATTATGCTCAGTGGTGCGTGGTTGGGTCAATGGAGCAGAAATTTCATTCCAACGTGTTAACCACGTGACCATTGCTTGACACGTGACACATTCAAGTAAGGATAGCGAAATATATTTTGACATAAAGAAGAAGAAGAAGAGTATTCCCTTTAGCTTTCCCTGAGGCAGCCCTGGGCATGACATGGGCATTGTGGGGCGCGGTGGTGTAGTAGTGGCGTCGTTGCCTTGAAGCCGGAAGGTTCTAGGTTCAAATCCACCTCAAGTCGCCGCATAGGGACCTTGGGCAAGTCCTTCACTCGCAATTGTTCACCGCTTCGGCGTGAAACTCCGATGCAGTGTCCGCTCTGCAGTCGGGAGCGCCTCTGAGTAGTGAGCTTGAAGGGGCACTACAACAAGTGCGCATACAAACCAAACCAAACCAAAATGACGTGTTAGCGACTTCATTTTCTTAGCCTCAGGATATGATGAGGGTGGATGGTTAGTCCTCTCCCTCACCGTCTCATCTTACCACCGACGACAGTGTACGTTCGATGTACTCATCATAGTTGAGCAGGATAGGGGGCACACTTGAAGTAGAAATCTCAACATAAATTGCTGCCCTGATGGGGATTTGAGCCCCCAACCTGTCGCTTGACAGGCGAGCACGTTAACCACTAGACCACCGTACACCATGACGTCGTCTAATTTAAAATATGCAGCAATACAACTCATTCACACCACATACCACACAAAGTTACCTTTTAAAATTCTCCCTGGAGCGCCAGTCTAAATGCTGCAAACTGTGAGCACTTCAAAGTTGAATGCCAGACTTAATATGCAAGTAATTATAATCGGACACTTTGATGTTTCGCTTTAGTGGATTTACTCAAAAAAATCTGAATGTTTTCGCTTTAGAGAATTTGTAAACTGACACCATCATCCATTGGCTGGTTTGAATTCCTCATCTCAGAGTAACTGATATTATTTCTAAAGTCTGTTAGTGCTGTCGGGATGGGTGGGAGCGGGGCGGGGGTTTGCCTATGTCACTATGTGACATGCTAGCAGGAGCTCCACCCAGGCGGCACTGCAAGCCCACAACATAGCAGAGGCAAGACAAGACCTCTGTCTGTCTGTCTGTCTGTCTGTCTGATGACAACAACGAATATGAATATGAACATGAATATGATGACGATGATGAATATGATGACGACGACGACGATGATGATCTTGCCATCATAGAACTAGACAAGACATAGCCTTTCTAAATATTATTAATAGTTTCCAAAAAGTCTTCTCAAAGGGATTAAACTTACCACGGAAGAAATAAAAATAACTCACTTAAGCTCCCTGCTTTTAAAACTCAACTGCCATCCTAACCATAGCGCAGTAAATTTGCTTTGCAAAATAATAAGTGTAGCAGTAAGCATTGTAATTAATCACTAAAAAAGACAAAAGTCGTAAACCGCTTGAAACTAGTTGCACAATATATAAGTTGTGTATTATGTACGAAAAGCAATATTGTGGCCAGTGGTTCTGGTTGCTGCAGTTGCGCAGATAGGATCAACCAAGACTTCCTGAGTCCTATATGGCTGGCTTGGCTAAATTACAATCCGTCCAAGCCATTTTAAAAACTGACTCTGCCAGGAAGTCGACCCAAGATTAAAGCCCACAGTGATGGATCATTCCACTTGGCTTCTTCCTCTTTTAGTTTCCAGCCACTGCGGCCAGGAAACATAAAAGAAGTGCAAACATCATAAACCAACATCAAATGAAGCACCCTGCAGATGGTTGAGCCGTGAGATTAAAGAGCACCGACTCCTTTGACCAACCGATAGCTTCCTAGGAACAATAGACAAATGCCAAACTTAAATGGATACGAACTACCCACAGTGGATTTGTCTTGGCAGCAGAACGAGAAAGGAGGGAGGTGACCTGAGGCAGAAGTAGCACTGGAGCGACTGCAAGAGAACAGTTAATCTTGAACAGGTTCTGAAACAGTTTGCCAATTCCAAGAATTCTTTTGCCTATACAGTGGCTTTGACCTTGACTAACTGTGGAAAAGTTAAAATTCAGCGAGAAATGATGTTTTCTAAACATCTGTTCTGTTGTAAAACATTATCAAATATATATATATATATATATATATATATATATATATAACCAAAGCTTGATGATGCACCACTATTCTACCAGAGATGTATACCTTGAGACAGGCAACCACAAACACGGCTCAGTAGCAAGTTGCAAATATTGAAGGGCAGAATTCTATTGTCATTCATATTTTCTATTGTCATACATGAAGCAGCAGTCATTGTACAAGACCAGATAATATAAATTATGCTCCCGAAACAGCACAGTTTCAAGAGGATGCTGGTGGAAGATGAAATACCTGCCGTTTGGCAAAGGTAGACGGGTGGATGATGATAGGCAAGGTGGCATAGGTATGATTTGCACCTGCCACACAAGTTCCGAGTACCACCTTGACACGGATCCTTTTACATTAAAGAAGTCATCATAAAGAACAAAGAGCAGGTGCTATATGGCGTTCGCAAAAGCAGTCTGATGCACCTCTCATGCCAATAAATTGCTTAGTGCAAATTAAATAAAGCATAGAATTGTAGTATTAAAAAATTCTTGCATATACACAGTATGCACTCAGCAAACAGCTGTAACGTCAGTAGCAGCAGCAAAGTGCACCTACTTTCACCAGTATTCAGTGAGCCCCAGTAAACACTCGGCTATTATACTATTGTCCATAAATTTTTAAAAATGGGTTTTTCTATTTTTTAAAAAAGATCCTGCTGCTTTCACTTTTTATTTTTCGTCATGTCTCTTTCCTTTTTTGATTTTTTTGTGTAGCCTTGTTTATTTATTTTCTACATGTAATGTTCGCTATAACAAGTGCACATACAAACAAACAAGCAAACATAATATAGGTATTATATGGTGGTGTGTGTGTATGTGTGTATGTGTGTGTGCATGCGTGCGTGCGTGCATGTGTGTGTGTGTGTGTGTGTGTGTGTGTGTGTGTGTGTGTGTGTGTGTGTGTGTGTGTGTGTGTGTGTGTGTGTGTGTGTGTGTGTGTGTGTGTGTGTGTTAGCTTAAGTTTTATGCCACTATTTCTGTATCAGTCCACATCTCTGTTAACCTTATGCTGCTGTATACCACTCATCTTCAATTATAGAAAGCAGAGTTATTGCTTTCGCCTTTACTACTCCTCCTCCTCCACCACCTCCTCCGCTTTCTTCTCATCAGCAACAGTAGCACATATTCTGGACATCCTCCCCTGCCTACAGACCTATCTTCTGGCGAATTACCAGGTCATCAGCATAAGAAAACTCATGTTGTTGTTGTTGTCGAGAATAGAACAAAAAGCGATACATTTTAAGTCTTTAAATCTGAAAGTCATCATATAACTTAGAGTCCTAGACAAAGGTCCATGAACTCTGTTTCAAAGCAAAAAATCAAACATACATACATAAGTATGTTCACGTATGTATATGTATAGCCCACGCATTCGTACACATAAAAATACATACCCTGGTACATATTTATAAATACACCACATTCAATTCAATTCAATTCAATTCATTTATTGTAACCAACCATCAACATACACAATAGACATAGTATAACATGCTTCACATAATCGGATGGCAACAAGGAAGGCCCTAAGGGATGAATATCCCGCTAACAGGGACACCTAATTACATATGCAATTTTAACAGATGGCTAGACGGTTGACATAATGAATTGAACAATAGGCTAAAAGAACAGCATGAGATGACAATTAATGCAGAAAACTTAACTAAAGAACGCAAAACAAACACAACAAATAATAATAAAATAAAATCAGTGCCTACAAGGTTAAATATCGTTGCAGTCATTAACCAAGTAGTTGCGCAGTAGTGTTTTTGCTCTTTGTAAACTGGAAGCTTGTTGAACATGATTAGGAAACGAGTTCCATATACCTGGTCCAGTATATTTAATATGGAATCTTCTTGAGTTTAAACGAGCGGATATGGCTCGATAATGAGAGGAGTTCCTGGTGGAATAGCAGTGTATTTCAGATCCTTTTTGGAAATACCCTGCAAAGTTAAGGGGAAGAAGATCATGGGTGAACCGATACATAAAGACTCCTATCTGGAAAGTCATTATTTGGTGAAACTTTAATAAATTAAATGATTGAAATAAAGGACTAGAGTGAATAAAAGGCTTAACTCCAGCTATGATACGTATTGCACGTTTTTGGAGAAGTACTAATTTATTGAGTCTGGATTTATATGTAGATGCCCAAACTAAATTACAGTATGAGAGATAGGGATATATTAATGAGTAGTACAATTTAACACGGATAGTGGGGGGGAGTATATGGGAAGTTCGACGAAGGATACCAACACTTTTTGCAACCTTGGCAGAGATATATTTAATATGATCATTCCATGTGAGGTGTTGATCTATGTACACACCAAGAAATTTAGTGGAGCTAACCTGCGTTATGGAGGTATCATTGATAGACAGTTGCAATTCATTCAGAGGGCACATCTTTTTATTAGTTCGAAAGAGCATAAAGTTAGTTTTATCTATGTTTAAGGAGAGTCTATTAGCAGAGAACCATTCGGCTATGAAGACAAGCTCATTGTTTACTGTTTGTATTAGACTCTGGTAGGATTTATGTGAATGGAAGACATTTGTATCATCAGCAAACAAGATGAATGAAAGAGTAGGAGATATATTAGGCAAGTCATTAATGTATAGAAGAAAAAGCAAGGGTCCGAGATTAGAACCTTGGGGCACACCATATCTAACTACTCTAAAGTCTGAGAGAGCTCCATTGCAGGAAACACACTGGAGACGTCTTTCGAGATAACTGGCAAACCAAGCTAATTGGATGCCTCTGATGCCATAATTAGCTAATTTTTTTAATAGGATCTCATGATTCACGGTATCGAAGGCCTTTGCTAAATCGAAGAAGATACCAATAGAATATTCATTGTTTTCAAAGGCCTTAGAAATTTTATCATACATATCAATTAAAGGCATAAAAGTAGATCGACCGGATTGAAAGCCATATTGGTATGGAAAAATAATATGAGATTTTTCTACATATTTATTGAGCCTATCATGCATTATTTTTTCAAAATACTTGGCAAAAAAAGGAAGAATGGATATGGGCCTATAGTTAGAAGGGTTCTCCCTGTCACCCTTTTTAAAAATAGGGACTATTTTTGCAATTTTTATAGCATCAGGTACAACTCCAGTATTGAGGGAGCAATTAATTATTTCAGCTAGTTGAGTTGCGATTTGAGAAATGTAAGAATTAGCAATATGGGGGTCGATATCATCAACGCCACGGCTGTGACTGTCGTGGATCAAGTGGCTCAAATTTGTTATTTCCTCGGGTGAAGTAGGAACCAAGCCAAAAGAATAAGGAAGTGGCGGGTCAAGGTATTTGTTAAAAGGGGATTTAGGAGCAGGAATTTGTTTGAATACATGCAGAGATCAATGTTGATACACATGCCAACATGGTATACATGCCAACCGCCATACATGTAATATTACATTTTACACACAAATGTACAAAAGTTAGCACCAGATGTATTGTACAGACATATTTTTTGCACAATATCCTGAAAATGTGTCACTTTACATAAGATTGTGCTGCAGTGCACGGGGGTTGCACTTGCATAATTATAACCATGAATGATAAGAGCCACTCGGAGAATGTGCCAAGAATAGGTCCAACATTGTTGTTATTGAATAATTCCAGTACCATGAAGTCCTCTATTAAAGCGAGATGTGAACACCGAACAGCCTTCCCATGACCATTCTGATAAAAACGGCCCCCTCTCTCTCGCGGCTGCTGTGGGAGATGAAGCGCAGGCAGTGCCTACAATCTCAATCCTCCAGTGCAGCGGAGATGGCAGAAGAAGCTGATGAACGCCTGTTTAACGCAATACGCAATGATAAACTGCATGTACTCTATCGATTATTCCCTCCGCCTCGCCCTTTCTCTGGTCCTGACTCGATCCGTCCTCGGGCTCATGGCTTCTCTCTTCCCGGAAAAGATAATTGCAACTTTATCTAGAGTAGGTTACTGCTCAGATTTTTTAACCTAACAAACCCTACAACAAACTCCGATCAATTAATATTAATTTAAACCCAATATTTATTTATGTTGCTTATAAACTGAACTTATACCACATAACACCTTTGTAAAATTAGTTATACGTAACAGGCTGCGTTCTGCCAGCCGAAAGTGTTGATCAAACGAAAATTGATTGACTGATTGATTGACTGATTGATTGATTATGTAAATGTAATGCACGTTTTTTTCATTGCTTCAGCATCAGCAATGCATTTTTCACACAATAGTAGGTTTAGTAGTATTTGCAGTCTAACGTCACTGTGTGGTAACAAAGACCATTAGCGACGCCCTCCTCCTTTATCCAGGCTTGGGACTGGCACTGGCAGAGCACAACCAGTGGCGGAGTTTTTCACATAATAGCACATTATTATTCTCCTATGCAAGTGGGCGGAGTTAACTTGACCTGATTCCATCTAATTTGATTAGATCCATATTTGCATAAACAAAGCTTCACGCCGCGCAGGTCAATGTCTGCCAATGACAATACACTGTTGTTCGTCAAATCTTTTGTCGGAACTAGAAATCGTGCACTCGGTGCGATATTACGCATACGATATTTATATTCGATTTCTGCGAAAGTTTATGGACGACGTAAACAAACTCTTCCGGATCTGAAGAACCCGAAGACATAAATTCTCCTTTGGTCTAACCGCTCGAATTGCGCCTCATTTGATCTGGGTTTTATTGTATTTGCGCTTCTTTTATGCTTTTTCCTTTATGTTAGGCAGTTCGGTTCGAGTACGGACGGGACGGGCTTTGGTCGTATGCTTCCGTTGGCCAGATTTTGAACTGCATTAGATGAGGTCATTTGTTTAGTCATACTGCACGACAGTGCACGTATGGAACCAGTATGGAACTGAATCTTCACAAGTATTTTCACGATAACAAAGAGAATGATGTGGGCTAGCACAATGTCTATTTATATTATTAAAGAGACTGATTGCAATGAGCTTGTGGCTATTGTGACGCTGCTAATATGGCATGGGGTAATGGGTTTGGTGAACTATAAGTTCATAGAATATCCATGGATACATTGCTTTATCGTAATCGTAAATTTATATAGCGCCACTTCAAGAGAAACTCTTCAGAGGCACGCCTGCCTCAAAGCCCAATCGACGATCGAACAGAATGGCTTTCGTAACATGACTGGCATTAGCACGATACACAGTATTCAGCTGCTGTAAATTCTTCCTATTGCTCGTTTCATTTAATCACTTATGCATATATACATGCTTGGCATCAGTGTGCAATGTGCATACATTTTGTGCCAGTAGGCCTGCATATTCATCACCGCTACTCTAGTGTATGCCATAATGTACTAGGATAATCAGTGCTGGTAAAGGTCAGTGTCCGTCAATAAGCTGAGCGCCATTCTCGTGAATAAGCTGGTGCCCTTCACTTAGCTTTGGAGTCGCTCTCTAGAAACTTGGAGTTTACAATAATGGCTACAATGTGTGTATGTGTGTATTTGCAGTTTAACGTCACTGTGTGGTAACAAAGACCATTAGCGACGCCCTCCTCCTTTATCCAGGCTTCGGACTGGCACTGGCAGAGTGCAATGCCAAAAACCACTAATACAAACATGGGATTTTATGGCTTTCTCAACAATGAATTTATTGCATTGCGTGTGGAAATGCACCACGTTGGTCAGCATTTGGCGGATGGCATGCTAAGATGCAGCATGACATTGACAAAAAGCCATGATCATGGATGCGAGCGAGCTGCTGTTGGTGAGTCAAGAGAATTGAGCTGCTGAGGAGGGTGTTCATTATGTACACATCACCGATGCACACAGATGGATGACCCAGAATCCCAGATTTCCAGCCAGAACTCTTGAGTGTCAGATGATCTATTCAAATATGACATCACTTGTGTTCGGATCATTCAGAGAATAGGTTGATGAATGATTTTACTGCAGTCAGTTCGGCAACAGTGTTCGGCCGACCTATTATAGCTGCCACAAGAAAGAACTGTAGGCTTAAAGGTCTCAGTTCACCACGTATATGCCGCATGTCTTCTATAGCATACGTGTTACTATAGCATACGTGTTAGGTCGACTGTATATAAGAGGAGAGGAGGAGGAGAAACAGGAGGAGTGGAGGAGGTCATTACAACATTTTAAGTGCAGGGATTTGTATGCTATTCATATATATATACTGCATGCACGATGCATGAAGCAACTCATATATAGGCTACAGGTCGTTTTCTTTTATAAGCATGTTGTTGCCACCATTCGGCTTCTGCGGATCTATCATAAAACTGAAGAGATGTGTGTTGTAGCTTGGATGGTCAGTCATCTCTACAATCGAAGCGAGACGGCGGCAGGCGCTCGACTGCCGATATACACGGATGGCATAAAGAGATTATGGTGCCATAAAGTCCAATCATTGTCTGAATGGGTAAAAGATTCACCGACTCCCATAAGCCCTTTATTGGTGCAATAAAACACCGGCGGCAACAACAGTTCTTCTTCATCTCCTCGCATTTTGCACCATGTCCCTTAGCACCAAGCCGTTATAATAATTATTATAACAACAACAACAACCACATTTTCAGCCACACATACATTATTACATACTGTACGTTATATATATATATATACTATATATACACATATGTTGGTATGTGTCACTGTGTGTATGTTATATATAATATAATAATATATAATAATACTATATGCTTGATGGTCCAGTGGTCAGCATACTGAGCTGTCAATCAAGAGGTCAGGAGAGCGGTCAAATCCCCCATGCAGGGCAGCAATTTGTTTTGAGGTTATTATAAACCTGTCCTATATAAATGTCCGTTATACATACATGCGTACATTTCTGCTTCTCTAACCTAGTCAGTAGGGTGTGTCTAAATATTAAAGTCTCGAATTAAACATCGACCAAGTTGGTTTTCTGTTCCATCATGATAGTAATTATTATCTGCCAAATTATGTGAAAATCGAAATAAATTTAGGACTTGCGCAAAGCCCTTTAAGATTTGTGACTTTGTCATCAATGTGATTCATTGTTATTTTCAGAGATCCAAACAATTTTAGAACCTTGAACATTAGATATATGTCATAATCAAAGGAAATACTGTCAGTTATTCGTCATAATTTATTCCCTTTAGTGCTTTCGGGAATTTATCTCGATGGTACTCAACCATTTGCAGAACAAATTGTTTCTCTTCCTCATTTCTTACCAGCGCTTCATTGAAGGTCTGCATAAGAGCCACTCCTTTCTCTGCCAAATCATTCGTCACTCTTAGGGCAGATATGATGTCTTTTGCCTCATTGTATGATTGCTCTGACTCCCACTGTTGCGGATCTCGTTCAAGAAAAGAGTCATCCAATCCGAGGATCCTGAATATTTTTGAGGTTGAAGTGGAGACGAAATCGGGCAGTGCTTTTGTAAGTGGATCATGTATCGGAGGAATCCTCTTTGGAGGATCATCAGATCCCTGATTGTTCTGCATGTTGTAGACCATGCGCTGCTTCTCATTGACGGTGACTGAATCATCAAAAAGGCTGAGGCCAACCAGGGTCTCTGATAAATACCAAAGGTGTCGCGAAAATGCTGTTGAGGCGACCTGTGAGACTTCCTTGTCTTGATAAGTGTGGATTGCCTTCAAGAATTCAAGATCGTTCCTTGGGGCCTCTTTAGGTGAGACACATGTGAACCAGTACTTCACATAAATTGTTGTCACAAAAAGGGACACTCGAACTAAATGATTCCACACCTTTTGAGAGTAGGATGTTCGTGATGCCCTCTCTGAGCTCTGACGTTGTTGAATGGGATATTGATCTCTGAAAAGCCACATTTTGATAGCATAGATCGCACGTGCCATCCAGCGTGCTCTATGAACTGCCCCTGGGTACCTGAACTTTATTCCTTTTGGCGGAATTCCTCCTAAGAAAATTACTGTCAGCTCAAGTAGCTCTTTGTAGTCATCTCTGTAATGATCAGTACTCAGTTGCTGCAATGCGAAGCTGATGACATTATCTCGAATTTCTGTGATATGCTGTACTGCATCTTTATCCTCCATTGCTGTGCGATACTTGGTCTGATCGATTTGTGGCCAGAAGTCTCGGAAATGAACAAAGAGTTCCAATTTTGGAGACCTTGCAGAATCATGCAGTGAAAACACCTTTTCCAGAACAATTTCAGAAATATGATGTCGGCAAGCAAGGTTCAATAGGTCCTTTCCTAATTCTGTTTCCACACTCTGGTAAATTTTGTGCATCAAAGAACAGGAGAAACTACACTTTTAATTGTGCATGGGAAAAACTGCATATTAATGTGCATATTTACATAGTCTTGTGTGTTACTTTCTAACGGCATCCGCTGATAAAGAACTAAATTGCACACTTGTGCAATTTTCTGGTAGGGCGTCTATCGGTCGGGCGAAAGAATTCGACATATCGTATACAGCGTGACTCATTTTATACTCAGCCTTTCCTCGGCCTTATAACCTTTCTCGACCTCAGAAAGCTCGTTCAACAGTTCCTCTGCTTCCCTCCTCCTTTTAGTATCTGGCAACAGCATTCTGATCTTCACTTTATATCTAGGCTATATCTATAAGTCTAGAGACAACCTATCTGTCTTGACGCAGCGCCTGCAATTAGACCTGGCTGGTGCTTAACGTGTGCCTTCCAAGTGGCACTTAAGAAATTTGGAGTTTGCTGTTGCAATTAGCGCAGGCCGCACACCTATGAACATAATTACTTTCAATTAAATCCGAAAATGCATTCAAGTCCTTAGTGTGATTTTTGTGCATATCGAAATTTTGAAAACTATTATGGACATTGGACAACATAGCAAATAGTCTAAATAATGTTGTAGCAGGTACGCCAAGCAGCAGACATACAGGCAGACTGACATGTAGGCAGACTGACATGTAGGCAGACTGACATACGGGCAGGCAGGCGGACAGGCAGGCAAACATGCAGACGGTCGGGCATACGGACGGGCAGGCATGAAGACAGTCAAGCAGACGGGCAAACATGCATGCAGGCAGGCATGCAGAGAGTCAGTCAGGCAGGTAGACAGAAAGTCCTGCAGACAGACAGACAGACGCACAGACAGACAGACAGACAGACGGTCCTTTTGTATGTAACAAGACGATAGCGCTCGACTTTAGTCATTAAATTTCCGCGCCAAGTCTCCGTGGCTTACGCCCTGTAAGGCCCCGATCAACTGTAGCTTGCTCTGATCGGCTTTGTCTCTGTCGCTTCTCCCTCTCCTGCTCCCCAGATCCTACCCTTGGCTTTGTGCATATAAATTAAGGTCAAAGGCAATAGTGTGTGAAGAGGATCCTGTGTGGCCGAGTGGGTTGTAGCCCGCTCGCCGCGCCGGCGGAGCGGGTTCGATTCCCCGGTTGGATCTTTACATACTGCGGGTGACTCGGTCGCAATATAAACGTGGAGTCGACGCTGATCATCTTTGATATGAAAAAGAGTCGTTAAACCCCAATATTTCAATAGTGTGTGAATGGAATGAGCTTGGATCAAAGTTCGTTGTAAGCTGAGCCATCAATCTATCGGTCCACCCGTCAGTCCATCCGTCCACCCGTCCGTTCGTCAGTCAGTCAGTCAGTCAGTCAGTCAGTCAGTCAGTCAGTCAGTCAGTCGGTCCGTCAATCAGTCGGTCAGTCAGTCAGTCAGTGACGTCACAATCCCTTGTGTACGGCCTGTGATTCAGACGGTCTCTCACTCAGTAACTCAGTCCGTTCGTCCATACGTCCGTCCTTGATTCAGTCAGTCTGTTGGTCGGACGGTCAGTCAGTCAGTCAGTCAGTCAGTCAGTCAGTCAGTCAGTGAGTCAGTCAGTGAGTCAGTCATTCATTCAGTCAGTCAGTCAGTCAGTAAGTAGTCAGTCAGTCGGCCGGTTGGTTGGACGGTCAGTCAATCAGTCAGTCAGTCAGTCAGTCAGTCCGTCAGTCCGTCAGTCAGTCAGTCAGTCGGTCGGTTGGTTGGACGGTCAGTCAGTCAGTCAGTCCGTCAGTCAGTCCGTCAGTCAGTCAGTCAGTCAGTCAGTAGTCAGTCAGTCAGTCAGTCCGCCGGTTGGTTGGACGGTCAGTCAATCAGTCAGTCAGTCAGTCGGCCGGTTGGTCGGACGGTCAGTCATTCAGTTCGTCAATCAATCAGTAAGTCAGTCCATCCGTTCGTCAGTCAGTCAGTCAGTAACTGACTGACCGACTAACTGACTGATTCAAGAACGGACGGACGGACTGAGTGACTGACCGACTGACCGAGAGACTGAATGAGAGACTGACTGACTGACTGTCAGTCAGTCAGTCAGTCCGTCAGTCGGTCGGTTTGTCGGTCGGTTGGCTGTCGGTCGGTCGGTCGGTAGGTCAGTATCCATCCACCACTCACCCATCCATCCATTCATCAACCATAATATCTACCAACCCACGTGCGCTTCAAATTAAGACTGGCTATGAAAATGTAGTTTTGTCTGAAAGAGGCAGTTTTATATGATGTAACAGTTTGGGAAAACTTCAGATCGAATGAAAGTAATTTCTTTGACAACGTTATGAATCGAGGATTATGATGGCTGAGATAACGTCGAGCTTGGCTACTGAAGACAGGTTTGACATGGGAAATAACTTACTCTCCAGTGATTTTTATGAGTGTTGGCTATCTTAGGCGTTTATTATTATCAAAAGTCTTCTTTCATATTACTGTCGTAGGCTATATAGCGAATTAATTGCTACTGCTTTAACTGGAATAGGTGTCATGCTAGTCCTTATCAGTCTGCAATAGCATCACGTTGAGCTTAGAGAGGCATCTTTTCATTCCACATGCTGTTACTTCTGCCCATTATAAAACACGTTTGCTTAATTTATAATAGCTATATCTGCTGGCAGGCATGCACACAGTCAGACAGACATACAGGTTGCTGTGCAGGCAGGAAGGCAACCAGACAGAGGGAACTTTTCTGCAACAAGGGTTTAACGCTAGGGCCGGGTAATTAAATTCCCGCGCGAAGTCCCGTGGCCCGTGGCTTATACCGTAGTCTGCTCTCATTGGCTTTGGAACAGATCACCAGTTATCTCCGTGTCTGTTACCCTTCTCCGCCTCCGCCGCGGTGGGCTTTGGCCGAGTAGAGTGTGGGTAAAAGGTCATCGTTATGTGAACCCCCACTATGACACACAGCTATTAGGCATTCGTTCATGTGTATAAGCAAGTCAGCATGTATGCGAATGTATGTAGGCCTGTGCATGTGTGTATGTGTGTATATGTGTGTGTGTATGTATGTATGTATGGATGTATGTATGTATGTATGTATGTATGTATGTATGTATGTATGTATGTATGTATGTATGTATGTATGTATGTATGTATGTATGCATGTATGTATATATGTATGTGTATGTATGTATATATGTATGTGTATGTATGTATATATGTATGTATGTGTGTGTATGTAAGTATGCATGCACGCATGATTGTGTATGAATGTATGCTTATGTATGTACATGTATCAATGTATGCATGTATATGTATATATGTTTTTATGCATCCTTTCCTCCATCCATCCATTTATCAATCAATCACCAAACAAACCAAACAATCAGTCGATCAATCAATCAACCACATAACAAACCAAACAATCAATCAACAAACCAACCAATCAATCAATCAACCAACCAGCAAACCAAACAATCAATCAACCAACCAACAAACCAAACAATCAATCAATCAACCAACCAAAAAAACAACCAATTAATCAATCAACCAAAAAGCAGACCAAACAATCAATCGAACAATCAATCAACCAATCAGAAAACCAACCAAACAATCAATCGAACAATCAATCAACCAATCAAAAAACCAACCAATCAACCAACCAACAA
Source organism: Lumbricus terrestris (assembly GCA_949752735.1). Classification (NCBI taxonomy): domain Eukaryota; kingdom Metazoa; phylum Annelida; class Clitellata; order Crassiclitellata; family Lumbricidae; genus Lumbricus; species Lumbricus terrestris. The sequence goes on from OX457040.1 coordinate 42,706,881, forward strand.
ACCAAACAATCAATCAACCAACCAACAAACCAACTAAACAATCAATCAACCAAACAATCAATCAATCAATCAACCAACCAGCAAACCAAACAATCAACCAACCAACAAACCAACCAATTAATCAATCAACCAAAAAGCAAACCAGTCAATCGAGCAATCAATCAACCAATCAAAAACCAATCAATCAACCAACCAACAAACCAAACAATCAATCAACCAACCAAGCTTTGGACATCAGTCACTAGGCAGGAATGAAATATACCAAACCAACCAAACAATCAATCAACCAAACAATCAACCAATCAACAAACCAAACAATCAATCAACCAACCAAGCTCTGGACATCATGTCACTAGGCAGGAATGAGATATACCAAACCAACCAAACAATCAATCAACCAACCAAACAATCAATCAATCAACCAACCAATAAACCAAACAATCAATTGATCGATCAATCAATCGATCGTCAATCGATCGACAATCAATGCCATTCATCCATTCATTCATTCGTCAATCAATCATTTCAACCTTCAATGCACCCGCTAATTTGTCTATCAATCAATCATTTCATTCATACAACTATATCGTCCTTCCAACTATTCGTTCTTATCGAGTTTTTACTTTTCCACATTCGCTTCTACATGTATAGAATCATATAATTATATCAGACGAGCTCGGAACCTGGTTACTTAGGACTTGAGTTGACACTGCGACGAATGCGTTCGTGGAATAAGCTCTTCTTCATGGCATGGCCTTTCTGAGTGTTAGCTGTCTATCTAACTCGTTCAATGTTATCAAATGCCTTGCTTCATAATCATACTGCAGCCCTATAAATTATGAAGAATTACTTAATTGTTGCTTCAAACATACGTGCGAAGCTATATCAATCAGTATAAGGTTATAAGCGAAACGTTGAGCTATGAGGGGCATCCTTTAATGTTGCCTGTTGCTAATTCTAAGATGCCTATAAAAGTTATAAACAGTTTTTTTAACCGATGCATCCGTAGTTTTACTTAGTTGTGCGTAAGTGAATTTATAATCAACTTCTGCTATAGCTTATTTAAATGTTTGCAGTCGTTTTACTACAATGTAATGTATGTGCGATTGTCAGATGCAAAGAAGTACTACGTGCTTACTTACTTATTATTACCTTGCGAGGTCTGCAGCTGCAGCTGCAGCCGCAGCCGCAGCCGGCCAGGCTACTACGTGCGAGGCTCCCGAGCCGAGAGCTCATCTCCGCATCCAATCATAGCGAAGGAAATCGAAAATCAAAATGAACGGGGGTAGTTTGAAGATTTTGACAACAATAGTTAAACAGATGGCTTAAGTATTATACATTATTAAGCGACTTTAAACCGTTTATGTTTGAAACTCCGTCACGTCTGCAAGGAATGTGGGATTTAATCCATCGGGTAAGTGCAATGTTAGCCTACTCTTTCCGCAAGTTTCCGAACTTTGCATTGCGTGCCTCCGAGACTAATCCCAGCGTTTGCTAGCATGACTTGTGCACTTGTTATAGCGCCCCTTACTCACAGGCGCTCCCGACTACAGCGCGGACACTGCATCGGAGTTTCACGCCGAAGTGCAATTAGCAATTGCGAGTGAAGGACTTGCCCAAGGTCACTACGCGGCGACTTGAGGTGGAATCGAACCCTCGTAATCGTAATCGTAATCGTAATCTCCTAATTTCTAAAGCGCCACTGGAAAGCCAAGCGCGGGGCACCGGCTTATTCACGAGCGCTGCGTTGAGTTAGGAGGGTTGTCCGTGAGAGTAGTCCGTGGTGGTCCGGGTCGAGTTAACCCTCGACCCCTCGGCTGCAAGGCGACGAACATACCGAGTACAACCACCATGCATTTCATTGCATATATTTGTCAACTATGCAATGAAATTCATATTCAAATTCAAAATCCAAGTTGTTGCTTTTAAGTTATGTGAAACAATTTCTAGTAAAAGAACGAAAATGATAACCTCGATCGGTATACTCGCTGCCTATCGATTTTGTTTTGACTAAGCGCCTGTGAATAAGCTGGTTCCCGCGAATTGGTTTTTGTGGGCGCTGTACGGCTGTAGAAGTCTCGAGATTACGAATACGATTACCCAACAGCAGGAAAACCCGTTCCGTAAATATTTCCATTTCGCATATATTTTCCGTCTTATCCATATCTAATCAACCAGCAAAGTAACAATTTTCCATCACACCCTTTGGATTTTTCTGGGTGTTTGCATAAACGACATGCAATATAACAGTGGAACATTGAGCAGAGTATCTAAAAGTCTTACCGAGATATTCATTTTTGAAGTTGATGAAAAAACATACCACGAGGAAACGGCATGATCCACCAAGTTTGGACTGTTATATCTTGGCCATGAAACGAGCTATGCTGGTTGAAATGTTTTTTGAAAAATATGCTTTTTTGCTCTTTCCAAATATGCAAGAACTTAGATGGTGTTGTTTTTGGTTTTTAAAATAAAAATTAGTAAATTATAGCACAGACGCCAATTCTCACTGAAGCTTTGTCACTAGGCAGGAATGAGATATAATATATTGAGCCACATTGGTGCTCATCAGACATATAGTCATTGTGGCCGACTTCCAGCGGGACCGACGCCCAAGCGCTCGCGACCCGGGATCAACTCCCTACTACCAGGACGCCGGGAGCCACCCAGACAGAATGGAAAAATGGGTCCCAAATGGGTCTCATATGGGCAACTTTGTGTGCGCAAATGGCCGCATAGATTGGTTCGATACCAATTTGACCACGGGCTCCATGTCCGCCCCAAATGGACAGCCCATGTATCAGCCCACATTGACTAAAGTGGGCCCCATTTGGGCAGCCAATATGGGCCACCTGTATGGGCCCCAGATGGGCTCGATACCAATTTGGTCATGGGCTCCATGCCCACCACAAATGGGCAGCCCATGCATTGGCTTACATGGTCTCAAAGTTGGCCCCATCTGGGCAGCCTATATGGGCTGCCTGTATGGGTCCCAAAAGTCAATTTTAGATGGGCTTCATGTAGGCAGCCCATGTAGACAAGGCTTGGAATTCTCTGTTAGAAGCAAATCATGTAGCAAATTGCTTACCGGTGTTTCCAGACTAATTTGACCCTCCTGAAAACGAAAATCGCGGTTAGCAAGCTGATTTCTAGCGGTTCCATGGGAAAACAAGATGGCGGACAAAATGGCTGCCAATTGCTTCAAATGACTAAAAGTAAAATATTGCATATGATAGGAACACGGTTTTAGACTCTAAATTAAGATTATAGGGTTCAAGGAATGCAATGTAATCAAAGACATATATGTTTCACTGCAAGAAAAAAATCAAAATGGCGGGCAAAATGGCGGCCAGAATCTAAAATAGATGTAAACGAAGTTATGTATGCAACAGAAACATGAATTCAGAGTCTAAATCAGCATTTTCGAGGTCAAGGAATGCGATGGAACCAAGGTCAAATATGTAGCATTGCAAGAAAACCAAAATGGCGGACAAAATGGCGGCAATAATCTTAAAATGGCTATAGGTGAAGTCACGTATGCAATGGAATCATGATTTCAGGGTCTAAGTCAACATTTTCTAGGTAAAATAATGCAATGGAACCAAGATCACATATGCAGCACTGCACGAAAATCAAACTCTTATAATGTGACTGTGGCGCAGGACCAATGTCAGGCTACACTAGTAAAGATTACTTTCTTCCACCGCACTGACTTGATGAGGATGGTGTCTGAGCGTCAATATATGGAAGATAGGTCTTTCCCAACTTACAATTTGGAGATGAGCTTATAGGGGAATGTTGCCAATGTAAAATGCAAGTATGAAGTTTACAAGTAGGCTATTCATGCATTCTTTCAGTTGATTCCTGCTAAATATGTCACATCACATCCAGTTATGGCACGAAAAGCCATTATATTTCTTCATAGTTGCGTGAATTGGATGAACTTCCGCTTTGCTCATACATTTCCGCCATCACCAAAACATCGTTAAATATAGGTTTGGGTCCACTATTCCGAGGGTCCACTATTCCGAAGGTTCACTATTCCGAACGCTAGCCTTAAACCTAGCCCTAAACCTAACTATAAACATAACCCTAACTCACCCCAACCCTAACCATAGCCCTAAACCTAATCCCAACCATAAACCTAACCCTAACCCACCCCAACTCTAACTCTAAACCTAACCCACCCCAACCCTAAACCTAACCCGCCCTTACCCCAACCCTAACCCACCATAACCCTAACCCACCCTAACCACCAAGGATATCGAACCCAAAAAAAGCGAATATTCGGAATAGTGGACCCTCGGAATAGCGGGCCGTTACCTAAATATAGGACATACACAAGTATTACACATCCGACCGAGTATTAGGCAACACCTTTTCTTCTTTCACGAAACCACCATCTACATCTCCAAATGTCCAAATGTGGCTGTTGAGAGCTGAATGGACATGAATGAAGCTACATCAGCTTTGCTTTCAGGCATAACAAGAACATTCAGCCATTTTTCCGACAACGGAGTACCGCTATTTCAAGACTCAATACAATGACGAAGTTGTGGTCATAGGCACCATTTCTGTATGGTTCCACTTTTTTATAAGCAAAGTCCAGGTCCAGTACCTATCCAAGACAATATTTATTGACCCTCTTGTAGCCAATCGATAAGTACCTTTACACGGGCAACCAGTGGCGTAGCAAGATCTTGGGGGGGGGGCTGTGCAGAGCTTAGGCGGCGGGCCCTTAAATGCTTGAAACCCCATTCGATTTCAAACAACAAAGCTGTGCAAAACGCCTGGTTCCTTTACGAAATTTGCATATTTAACACCAAAGTTAAATGAATACAAACTGGCCACGTTTTTATTATTTTAACAAATTTATCTAATGAAACATATTCTTCTCCATATCAGCAGAGAAAACTTGAACTGGAATACCATACACAAGTAATCACAAAATTTGCTTCATCTCCTGAAGTATTAATCGTCAATCACCCATAGGCCCTACTTAAATTCACCAAGCTGTTGGGTTTGTTTATTAAAGGAGTGGAAAAATGTAGCGAATTTGCTAAGTGTGAAATTGCTCAATCAAGTCTACGGCCAACCTACTACGGGGGATCTAAATCGTAAATCCGTAATGCTAAAATGCTCGTTTGCGCACCTTCTCTTGTGCAAAAATATCCACCACTTTTGAGGTGTCAAGCCTGAATCCATTGGTGATGTAACTGCTACCGTAGCTAAATATGACAATCAATTGCAGAGAGCTATCCTGGATAAATGCCACAATCTGCAACCAACACCAAGAGCGGTACGAGAATTGATGCATTGGAGTTGATATAGGAAGATTTACCTCTGTAACACATCAACAAGGCCATCTAAGACTTTGCAATGAGACTCATTACAAGTTTGTGCATTGGTGGTGGACACACTGAACACAAGTGTTGAAGTTCTATCAAGTTCATTTGATAACATTTGATTTGTTTGAGAGGTGGCTTAATTAGATCGGTTTTTTGCTACTTTTTGATGCGTTACGTTTTTGAATTGTCAAACACCATTGGGTGGTTTCACTAAAAGTGATATAACGTTTGTTCTGTTTGAAATATTATGTTGAAATCTGGCCATCATGTGCTAATATGAATTTATTTTAGCCTGTAAAATTTCATTTCGAAATTCTTACTTCTAGCGAAGATATCAGCAGAAACCGTAGAGGATACTTTTTTAATGGCCCACCTTGTATACGAGGGGCAGTGAGGAGTTTATATGCAGCCAACAAGGAGGTGTGACGGTTATGGTGAGAACATGGCTTTTCTGTTTTTAGACCCTTATTTGACTCACTTCCACTTATGATGAAAACAGTTTAAGATTATTTTCTTATTTCCTAGGTGAATAACTCGTCTAACGCAGCCACAAGAATCCCAGACGTTTGAGGCCGTTGATCTCTGAGGCTTGTTGGCAGGACATTTCGTTCCACTGAATCACCTGCATTCACTGCAAGTGAACTTCCTGAGGCACTGACAACAAAGATTGACTGCCTGCGTGTTTTAACTGCTTGACGCACCTCCGACGTTTACTTCAACGTCGACTGTCTTCGATGATTTTGGACCTGTCACTGAGTTGGACCTTTGATTAGTTTGTGCAAATGCTTACTTAAACTCATATGAACTTGATCAAATGCCCCCATTTGTTATTAACCCTCATCCGAACAAGCGAAAATGCAACTTAATTTGAACAAGGGGGGTCTGGCCAGACCCCCCGTTTTGATGTGGGTTTTTCATGGGTAATAGTGCTTGTTATATGCCAATTTCGGTTCTAGGGCAATTACCCCTGGACAATCACCCCCCGGACAATTACCCCCCGACAATTACCCCCTGGACAATTACCCCCCAGGACAATTACCCCCCGGACAACTACCCCCCGTGCCAATTACCCCCCGGACAATTACCCCCCGTACCAATTACCCCCCGGACAACTACCCCCCGTGTCACAGTGTGAGCTTGTACGAAGATACGCGCGAGGGAACGATCCCATGGTCATGGTCTTCGTATTTGTCAGACCTTCAGCGCTGCCCAAGACTATCGCGATATCCTAAAGTAACTTCACTGTGTAGCCTAAACATCTTTCTTCATTATCTCACCCTACAATATTTTGGCTTTATCCAACGGGAACAAGCCTTACAAGAAGTTCACTGTAGCCAATCTCTGGCTGGTCATCCACCACAACATACAAGGAAGAAATGTGCGGACACAAACGCAATTATTCTGGCAATCGTTTGCAAATATCGATAACATTTAAATATTTTATTAGGCAGGCGCTACAACTAGCTTAGAACCGTTTTTAGATTGGATTTTATTTAATATTTTACAAACTGTACAATATTTTATTAAACAGCTTAGAACCGTTTTTAGATTCGATTTAGATTAGATTAAGGATTGGATTTTATTTAATATTTTATAAACTGAATCCATGCTTCGTTTTTAGATTGGATTTTATTTAATATTTTTCTTGAACGTTTAACACTAACTTGCGTTTAACACGACATGGCCTTCTTTATTGGCACGGGGGTAATTGTCCGGGGGGTAATTGGTACGGGGGGTAGTTGTCCGGGGGGTAATTGGCACGGGGGGTAGTTGTCCGGGGGGTAATTGTCCTGGGGGGTAATTGTCCAGGGGGTAATTGTCGGGGGGTAGTTGTCCGGGGGGTAATTGTCCAGGGGGTAATTGTCCTGTCACCGCCAATTTCGTCAGATGATATCAGAGTAACTCAAAACAACAATGTATCAGTCTCTTTATGCAATATAAATAATTTTTAATGATGAATTTGAAATTAAATGTTTAATTACATTAATTGTGACGGTTTGTCATACATCTTCATTGTCGCAATAGTTGTCTATCTATAAAATTTGGAAATCAAATGAAGAAACCATAATTTTAGTAAAATTAGTTCTGAATGCTCTTATGATCAGAGTCAACATGACTGTTTTCTATCAAATATATTTAAAAAATAATGGAATAGGACTAAACCTAAAATGTAAACATGTATCATACATAATACATTAGCTGTTGCTTTACTATCTGAAATCTATTCTGCTGTTGATATGTCTGAGCTGTATTGGCACTGTATGATGTCTCTTCAGCTTTTGGTGTGGTTGATCATGATATTCTTCTCAAGTGTCTCGAAATCTCCTATTGTGTAGCAGTTTCTCTTCTGCACTACCTCTTCTCAAACCCTGCTTCTTCTCGTGGGGCCTTGCACACTGGGAGCACCTCTGAACGGTTCACTCTATATGGGGCGCTTTATAAATGTTTTAACACAATACAAATACAATACAATACATAAGAAGAATTAAACCTATAAGAAAAACAAGCGATGTGACACATACTCAGCAGTTTGTGAAATTTACTTTCCCCTTGTTTAGTCCACATAATTTGGCCCTGTTGCTGCTTCCAGTAATGCGGTAGGTACTTGGCCCTTTAACGCACTATAGCCTTGTCATGACATAGTGCATTGGACTTGATGGTTCCGTGTATTTTGAATTTTGTATTTCTCGGACTTGAACAACAGTCCGAGTCCATCATACACCCTTAAACAATCCTTAATCACTCGGGCTGGAGCACTTTCAAGCTCGGACTCGAATGATTTAGAACTCAGCTTAGGTTGACCTGACTCCATTACTGCTAAGAACCAACTGACGAGGTAAATTTCACAAAGTGCTCAGTATGTGTCACATCGCTTGTTTTTCTTAAAAGTTTAATTCTTCTTATGTATTGTATTGTATTTGTATTGTGTTTAAACCTGTAGTGATGCCAGATCTATGAATATATCTATCTTTGTTTAAATACTAAAATTAAAATAATTTTGGCGATATACTCAGTTTTGATTTGTGTTTTAATTCAGGATCTTATGACTGGTGTTGAGTTCTTCCTGTGCATCGATGGAATTATGGAATGTAGAACATTGTAGATATGCTGGAGCATATCCGAAGGTGAAGTTACATTTTGGTTATTTCTCAGTGTAGGTCAGGGTATTCGTTGCAGCTAGTCTGATATGAAATGCAGGGGGAGCAGAAATCTGTCCCGCCTGCTAGGACCGCTTGTCGAGTCCAAGTGACATATTTCCAACGTGCACAGACCTTTCAGTCAATCACAAGGTTAGTAAGGATACATGTTTGCTACAAGCACCCTGCAGCCAACCTTTGAGAATTGCTGTTGCTCATCGGAAATTGATTCATTTTTACTATTATATGATGGATTTTTGCCATTTTTTCGCTACACTTTAAATAAGATTTGTATGCCTAATGCTTATAGCGATAGCAAAACTTGATTGTCGATTAATAAATCAACCAAGGATTTCCAAGTCAAATTTTATGTCAATTTATATAATCTCTTTTACTCCCATGCAATCTAACACAACTAAGGGTGAACCTGCATATTTGTGTATTTTATTATTGAATTGAACCGATCCTGTATTTTAGCACAGTTCTATCTTATTATTAATTATTTCTCTTATCTGACTGAACTATTAAACTGTCACCATCATCATCATCAATATCCGTAGGCTCAATGCCCGTAGGAGTCCAAGGCCACTCTGTGTCTGAGTCTGTCTCGCGTCATGTTGCCCAGCTTCAACCGGTCCGGTCAGCTGGTCTGCTCCATACCATTAACATCTTGGAGCAGCTAGACCACCCTGTGTGACTGAAGAGAATATTGGGAAAGAGGCATGAAGGACAACCTGGGTTATTAAACTGTATCATTGCATAAATAGAAGTTGGAGTGATGAAAATAATTCCTGTGCAAGTAAAAGTTGGATTAATGAAGGCAGCTTTGTGAAACTTGCAGGTGGATTGATGTAAATAACACTTGCACAAATAGAAGTAGGAATGATGACAGTCATCATGAAAAATATAATTAAATATGGTAAAATGTTAAATATATTCGATAACATATTTAAATAAGCTTAAATGTTGTTGTTTTTGGCATGAACCTACACTTTTAATTTTCTATCTTAAATATCAATTTCATAGCTCCACTGGAACACTTTTTAGCAAGAAATTGCTGTTAAAAGCATTGGCCTCTATATATATATATATATATTAATTGAATTTATATATTTTACTGTGTATATTTGATGACTGTACACCAAAGTGTGATTAGCAATTGCTTTATAAAGACTGTACTTACTTCATGACAGGTCTACGAGGTAGCTGAATGGACAGAATTCTGAGTCTGTCACTCTATGGAGCACGTGTTCAAAACTTCACTCGAGTAGCCAGTGAGTATGGACCTTGTTCATATCCTTCATCAGTAATTGTTTAGTGACATTATGTTCTCTTTTGCGATCAATGTGCTGAATGCTGTTTGCTCACTGAAATTTACCTGGTTTTATTAGTATCCTCTCTCCTTGGTGTACTAGCTGTTTCTTATCTGATATTTATGTTTTATTATTATAATTATGGGAAATGTTGAGATAGAAGTTCCATATTTTTAATAACCCTCATGCTACCAAGCTTTTTGTGACATGGACTACCAAGAAGGTTTTTACCACCAACCCTGGATTTTGATTTTGGTTTGAGATAGATAATCGTGTACTACAGCAATAGATTGAGCATTCATTTCTGAACAGAATGGTTTATTTAGGTTTAAATCTATGAATGCACCTCGAAATTATGCAATTTTAACATGGGAACCGTCCATTCCACAAAACGTGTGCTTGTTGCCTAAACAAATATAAGATTCTGTGGTTTATAAATTATGTGTACAAGAATAGTTTAGATGTTTAAAAGCCTAGTGTGCTTTCCCTATATGTTAGCCATTTCTTTCCTTTGTAGATTCTGTTACACAGCATATGCAATATTTCTACTAAGCATTTCTCTCGTGCTTGTGTAAATCTGTGACGTGATATTTTCTTCTCCAGGGGTCGTCCCTGCTTTCATGCTCCCTATGGGTTCTCTGTAATTTGTGTCTGAATGCATCCTCTAGCCATTGTTACTTGCTGGCATCTCAGTTGGCACTGTACTATCCAAAGATTGTTTTCATCATACAGCTCTTCATAGCACTGTTTCCAGCTCTTGCCAGACAAGTACCTTGGTGATTTTTCATGTCCAGGGACCAACTGACTGATTGGAAATGAGAGACTCCCTAACACCATTTTGTATACGGAACCTCATTGCACATAATGAACTAACTTCTCTGCGTTTCTCCTTCAGTCATTCCTCTTTACATAAAATTATGTGTGACTACTTATTTTATGTGCTTTTTTGCTTTCATGTCTCTGGTCACTCACATCCAGCTCTTGCCATGGTTTCTTCTTCGGTTTTTCCTGTATCCCAGGACTTATTGTGCCGTCCTTATGAGTGTCTCAAACTTCGATGATTAGAAGACACGCTCTACTGAGTATCAGGCTGCCTTGATACTCTTCGTCAGTTTCATGCATCAGAGCTACTGGGAGATAGTGTGTGAATACTTGGAGCGGCTGATTACTTCCGATGCTGAGAACTCTCGACGACTATGGGCCACCTTGATCTATGTCGCAGCTTGTAGCTGATGGCCGACCACGTGGCTGATCTCTGCACAGCCTTCCTGGTGCTTGCACTGCGGGCCATCCTAAATTTTATCGCCACACGTTTAATTCTTTTGAAAGCTCGTCCACAACACTCCGACTTGCCTCAGATCTACTCACAGTTTTAATTAATTACCATCCTCCTACCTTGTCTGCCTATTCCTACAAACCATCAGTAATTTGCCTAACGCCTCTCACTGTCTTCCACTACTCCCCATGAATTCTTGCTCACTGGCGATTTGACGATTTCAATATTCATATATCGATATCGCTTTAACCCTCTTGCATCTGACTTTCTGAACCTTCTCTCATAAGCAATCCGTTTCAATACGTCAACTTCTCGACTCATCAAGAATCCCATCCTGGTCCTTGAAATTTGTGATGTAGCTTTTCCGGAAAAGTATTTCGACGGAAAGTTTCCGGAAAGTTTTCGGAAAGTTTCCGGAAACTTTCCGAAGAACCGGAAAACACATTAAAATCAGAAAATATCAGAATTTCACTCTCAGAAATTTTTCTTATAGTTTAAACTCCTTTTATTTACAGTACTTCTGTCGATGCAAACAATGTTGAACTTAAAAATAATTAATATGAGCAATAAACACTGTTCATTAGCATTTCAGACCAGAGTAGCCTATTGAATACTAGTTGCATGCTTGCATGTCTGCAGTCAACTTTTGCAGGAAATGTGTAAAAAAACTGATATAAGCATGAAATAATACACCATCAATTTTTGTTTCTGTCTTATATTTTCATAACTCACAAATATGAAGGTGACTGAATGATAAAAAAATTTTCTCTAAATATACAGCAAAGTTTAAATGCATTTAATTCCTAAATGTACCGATATTTTTGGGCTTTGCGAACAATTATCACTAACACTAGCAGTGCCATCTATTGAATAAACTATTACTTATAACCACATGAGACTGCTCATAGTGATTGATGTATTTAGTAACATTATATTGAAAGAAAATTTCGGACTCATTAGAATTGAGTATGTATTTAATAATATTTTATTGGTGGAAAAATATGTCGGAAAGTTTCCGGAAAGATTCGTCGGAAAGTTTCCGAAACTTTCCGGAAAGATATGAAAGTTTCAGCCTCATAACACTACTTGAAATTACTTCCGTCACCTCCTTTTTCTCTTCCAATCTATCATACTGTGTTCTAAATATAAATGGTCAATACCTTCTCATGGTTGACCTTGAAATTAGACCATTTTTCTCGTGCACCTTCTTCCACTCATTCTTTCCGTTGCACCGAGTCCATTGACCACCAGCCCTTCCACAAACACATTCTCAACTGGCAACTTGTTCTTAATCATTCCTCTTCTTTGATGATTTTCTTTATGGCTACTATTCCGCTTTTCCGACCTTGACAACCGTGCACAACTCATCATCAAGCACAGCTTCTTCTTCCTCCAGGCTTTCAAAACTTTCTGTAAGCGCCTTGCTCTGCTATAAACTCATTGATTTGCCATGAAGTGTCGCGACACTACCTGCTTTACCATAAACTCTTTTGCTTCCGAAGAAATACTACTAACTCATCCACTCCAGCTCCTCCCACCCCGGGCGCCCCACATCATGATTGCTCTAAGACGATTCCACTCTTACTTGTCGTCCAGATCCGTGTCTGTTAAATCAGAGGTCCTTAACCGGTGTGTGTTTCGCGAATTGACCGGCTGTGTGTTGCATAAAAATGGCGTGTCGCGAAGAAGTGATGTGTCGCGAATTCTCACGACGTATGTTCGTTCAGTGACATACTTTTATAGTGTCGCACTTTAGTGGGGGAAACTGACATTATCTCCTGAACAATGAACATTATCCCCCACACATTATCCCCCGGACATTATCTCCCGAACAAAAACTCCATACATTTTCTTTCGGGGTAGGACATTAGCCCCCGGTGTACGATACCATCACCTAAAAATGTTGCAACAAATATAAGAATAGGCCTATGTTCAGGTGAATATCCATACATTTAGACATCGAAGTTAAAAATGGTTAGAATAAATAAGGCTTCGATTTGTATACTATACATGAAAATGATACATAAAAATCTAAAAAAATATGTTAGGGTAGCTCTATATATTAGCATATAGACATTAAGACTGTAGGTCGAAATATACCATTAAGAATATAGTATTAATTTATTACGCAAGTTGTCAAATGTTCCTGACAGATGTAGTTCATGGGAATGTTCATTGGATGTTAAGAACATTTGCAAATCTCTAAATTAAGTTGCAAGCAGTATTAAGAGGTCGTAATTGTGTATCTAACTGACACTAACAATTTCTTGAGTTAGAAATGAATAACTAAATGACGCTAACAAGCCTTTAGTTTGCGTTGGAAAACAGTACCAGTAGCCTAAATCTTATCGGCGACGGCATTAATAAGTTGACACATCGATAAAAACCAGGGCAATCAAACTTTATAAACTACATTAAGAAAGAGACTAATTGCTCAGAGGGAGGCTATTTTCAGGGGGGATAATGCCCTATCTCAGGTGAGTCCAGAAACAAATGGATCCATGTTAAGCTGGGAGTTCCTCAAGGCTCTGTCTTGGGTCTTCTGCTCTTTATTCTAAATACGGCCGACATACCCTTTCTTTTCCCACTCTCTGGAACAGCCGGTCATCTCTTTGCAGATGATGTTCAAGCATGCATGTATGTCCATGGGTCTCCTTCATCCCAGCTACTCTTAGTTGAACGCATTCAGTCTCTTACTCATTCCCTACACTCCTGGATTTCATCAAATTTTCTCTCTCTTAATGCCTCCAAAACACAGTTTATTTGGTTTGGCACACCTCAGCAGCTTTTGAAAATTGATTTTGTTCTCTGAATTATTTCCTCACTACACTTTTCCTAGACTGTTTGTGATCTGGATGTTACACTAGATACTTCCCTTTCATTTAAAGACCATATATCTAATCTTACACGCTCTTCATATTTTCATTTAAGGCGTCTGAGGGCAGTTCGGCGTTCTGTTTCGTCTTCTGTTTTTACCACTTTGATCCATGCTTTCATTTGCTCTAGAATTGACTACTGTAATTCACTTCTAATTGGTCTGCCCAAGGTTAGACTTTCACCTTTGCAGTCGGTCCTTAACGCTGCCGCCAGATTAATTGCACGCCTTCCACTCTACTCTCATATCTCTACTTTCATGTTTGAGCAGCTCCATTGGCTTCCTCTAACTGCGCGCATTAAGTTCAAAATCCTTATCTTGGTCTCCAAAACACAATGGGGTCTTGCCCGAAAATATCTAGCCAATGGAATTCACAGGCCAGTTTCATCCTCTTTAAACAGATTTGATATTCTGGTACCTCCTACTAGAACGACTATGGCTCAGTCCCGTTCCTTTACATCAATTGGCCCCTCTCTTTGGAATACGCTGTCTCCTTCTACTCGATCTCAACTTCTGACTAGTAATCCCTCCTCCTCAGTTTCTTTTCTCAAAATTTATTTCTTCTCTCGTGACCTTGCGCACTAGGAGCGCCTCTGAATGGTTCACCCTAGTACAGGCGCTTTATAAAAAATTTTTTACAATACAATACAATGCTCAAAATCGGAGGATTTGTCCGGGAAACTTTTGTCCGGGGGAGATAATGTACGGAGGGGGATAATGTCCTACAATCCTTTGGCGGGCGTAGATTGCGAGACATCGTAGCATATTATTTACTTTGATGTAAGAGATATCTCTTACATTATTCTATTTACTTATATTCTTATTCGTGGCTGTAATGATGTTTGACTTATTCACTTATAATTATGGCCTGCGTATGCCGACATGTTATACAAAGACAACCATTTTTGATTAAACGCAGCGCTTGTGAATAAGCTGGTGCCCAGAGCTTGGAAGGTGTGCACTAAACCTGATTGCCGGGTTCATGTGCGATTGTGGGAACACATTGTGCCTTACGAAGGACAGCTTGTAATGATTTACAGTTCTGTTATAATCAATGAGACATCAGACGAAAACATGGACTATTTATTGTCTATGAAAACAGAATCGGCCGATCCTCCAATTGCGGTGCCTCAGCTGGTAATAGCAAGAACGCGTTGGGGTCTGAAGATATGCATAGAAAGTTAAATTGCTGTCAAATAACGCAGAAAAGCATTATTATATAGCCTGCAGAGTTCAAAGGGGCTTACAAAGGTAATTGTAAAATGAGTTTGAGGGACTTCGGTTTGCACTTCTATAAAGAGTCTCCACCCCTACACTAGATATCACACAACATAATCCTTCTGAGGTGATGTTACATTGTAATTATCAGTGTTGCTAAAAATTAAGTTAACTGTTTGTGGTAGCAATTTTATCAAACTTTGACCTTTGTTTTCAGGTCTTCCTGTGGCATTACACCGTATCAAGGAGGCCGACCTCATGGGGAAGAGCATCTGAAGCATTCCCCAAAAATTCTCTCATAGCTGCTGTATCAATGGACATTGCAGTCTAGTGTGGACTTTATAAGATGTGTGACATTTCAAGTTTTGTGTTGTTCTCAGATTTTGACCATGAAATAAACATGAATATAAATTATGATTATTGGGGTCCATGCTTATAATAAATTGTAATAATTTAGCATATTTAATTAATAACTATTTATGTTTTATGTAGGAATCAGAATAATAAATTGCTCGAAATGAAAGCAAATTTTGGATATCACATGTACACAACTAATAATACTTGCAATATATATCCTATATACTTGTGTGCAGTTCAAGTATACATTTTGGCGGACTTCAGCACACAATCCTGTACTTTTAAAATGCACACTTTGGGTGCAAAATGTAATGCTGTTCAATGCATATTTAGTGTGTAGTCAAAGTCACACGATTAGTGTGAAGGAAAGCTGCACTTTATTGTGTATGTTGTAATGGCAGAATACTGCGTGCTTATAGTGCACACTTACTGTCGAGTTATAGTGCACACTTATTGTGTAGCTTTAGTGTGCAGTCATAGTGCACATTTAGTGTGTAGCTATAGTGCACATTTAGTGTGTAGCTATAGTGCACATTTAGTGTGTAGCTATAGTGCACATTTAGTGTGTTGCTGTAGAGCACATTTAGTGTGTAGTTATGTAGCACACTTAGTGTGTAGCAATAGTGCACATTTAGTGTGTAGTTATGGTGCACACCTAGTGTGTAGCTATACTGCACATTTAGTGTGTAGCTCTAGCGCACATTTAGTGTGTAGCTATAGTGCACACCTAATGTGTAGTTATGTAGTTATGGTGCACAGTTAGTGTGCAGATATGGGTGCACAGTTGGTGTGCAGCTAAGATGCACACTTAGTGTGTAGCAATAGTGCTCAACTGCACACCTAATGTGTAGTTATAAGTGCACTCTTACTGTGTAGTTACGGTACACATTTAGTGTGCAGTAGAAAAACTCCACACTAAATTGCACATTTCTGTGGAAGAGTGAGAGCTACACACAGTTGTGGAGGTAAATGTGTAGTAAAACTCCACACTTTTTGCGAGAGTGCAGCCTGATGCATACGCCGCCCTTGCAACCCGTGTTGCTCGCTGTTGTATCGAAACACATGGCCACGATTCTGTCTTCCAATCCCCAACGTCTGATCTCGACCAAACACGCATCTGACATGACGGCAGCTGTACCAGATTGGAGTTTGGGGATGGCCAATAGCTTGGTCACCTCCTTACCAGATACCATTATCGGAAGGCGATCAACACACCCTCGTCCTGTTCCTGTAGCATCTGGCATGATCTTGCCATCCCAGTGAATAGTAAGAGGAACTTTCGGATCGAAAGATTCATGAATCTCTGCTGCTAGGGCTGCACGGCTATCCTTCCTTGCTCGATGAATCGCAGAAGGACTGATAATCAGCTCGCCAGCTGGTGCTGCACAAAGATTGGATACAGCGAGAGCAGTCAAAATGTGAGAGGCCTTCCTGCTGCTGGTTTTGGTACGATCTAGAGCAGCAGCAACATCACGAGTAACGACAGAGATTGTCCCCCTTCGCCGTTTTGGTGGCCAAGCAGACGTCGAAGGTTCTGGTTCTTTTTCTGAGCTACTGGATGACGCCTCTTCTTCGGATGACTTTTCCAACACAGAAACTTCTGTCGCTGCAGCAGCTGTGCTAGCACGATAGCGTTCCATACGCTCTGCAAGTGCTGCTGATCTTGCTGCCACTCTCGTTTCTTGCTTTGAAAGTTTGACATCAATACCTGCCATTGAACCACGTCGTCCTCTCTCACGCTGTGCTTTCAAAAACTGTCGATCCTCTTCTATCTTGATTATTGTCATGGCATCACTGTGGGCAATATCAAACAGATCCTCCAGGGAATCCTTGAAAGCCTCACGCTTGCCATCTTCGGTTTCTGACGTCCTAGAAATACTTTTCTTAAGGTTTTGCCATTCCTTATGGAGATGTCGTAGCCGATCCCAAACGTGATTCCTAGCCTTCGTTGGAATGCGGGCTCTTTCCCAAATTGGGAGTACCATAGCTGCCGTTTCTTTTACGCTATCATCCAGACTCTGATTTCTTAGTGTATGGAAATTAAAAAGCACCTTCAGAACCTGTCCTCGTGTAGGTAATTTCGCATAACTGAAATGATCTTCCGTACTGCCTATCAACCAGATTTCAGCCTTTTTTCTAGTAGATTTAGCCATCCCAAGTGCGATATGATATATTAATTAAAACAAACACTGTCCGCCATTTGCAGCACGACACCCATGACATAAGCAAAAGATAAGCTGTCATTGTCACGAATATTGATTAGTTGGGAAGCGGCCATTCAGAAGGGGTCAAAGGCTGGCAAGAATGGGAATCATGAAAATATTGCCTATAATCCAACCTGGTTCCTAACTTTGGTCGCTTTGCGCAAGTCCTAAATGTTGAGCTATTAAGATATAATTTTGGATATGGAGGTTATTCATGATCTGTCACGATAATCTGACTTGGTCGTTAAAAAATATTCGAGTTTAAGATTTCACATGTACCTTAAAAGCACCCTACTAGTCAGTCTACCATTTTAGCTGAGTAGGTTAGAGGAGCAGAAATGTATGCATGTATGTATATGTACATTTATATAGCACCTTATATCAACCTCAACACAAATTCCTGCCTTGGCTGAATTTGAGCAAAAATGGTAGACTGACCGGTGTGAAGATGAGACGGTGAAGGAGAGGACTGACCACCCACTCACCAACTAACCTACCCACTCACCCTCATCAGCTGAGGCTAAGAAAATGAAGTCGCTAACACTTCATACCGATGGCCGCTGCCTCACCACTATAGCTAACACGGACTGCTCCTCCTCCTTTGTATAATATAATATAATTTGTGTAATAGCCTGGATAAGCCAAGCAAAGTCGTATCCGCTGTGCTTACCTTTTTATACACTGATCCGCAGTGTTGCTGGGGAGCCTGCGAATCTTCCAACTTGAACATTGCGATCCAATTCGGGGGAATGGAGTTATTTCCACTGCCACCTCCAGCACAAGGATGGACCTGAAAAGAACACATAATAAATGTAATTCGCTACTATCTCATTATAATATTGAATAAATGTAATTCGCTACTATCTCATTATAATATTGAATAAATGTTATTCGCTAGTATTTCATTATAAGTATTTTACCAGAAAATAATTAAAAAAACTTGTACACATTCCAGTGTTACAGCCCGCTGCGGCATTTAATAAAGTACCGGTATGCTGCATATATAACTCACCCATCAAAAGTAAAACCAACAAATCCAAATAAATTCAGTACTGTGCATAATCACTATAATTATTTGTGGGTCATGGTGTTGTAGTGGTGGGTTCAGTGCCTTTGAGCTGGAGAGTTCCAGGTTCGAATCCACCTCAAGCTACCACCGTGTAGGGACCTTGAGCAAGTCCTTCGCTTGCAATGGCTAATGCGCTTCGGCATGAAACTCTGATGCAGTGTCCGCGCTGTAGTCAGGAGCGCCTCTAAGGAGAGAGATTGCACAGGCGCTATGGCAAATGTAATAAATAAATAAATAAATCTAAATCGCATGTTATCAATTATCATTACAGTTCATCTAAAAAACAGTGGTTTCCTGTCACAGGTTGATTCATGAATTACATACACTGTAGTCAATTTAGATTTAATTTTAAATCAATTTCCTTGTAGTTTTTATATAGTCATTGAATTTTTCTACAGATCTTATCTTTCACTAAGACCACTGAAGCATTTCTAATTGTTCGTCCAATGCATAGTTCCTAAACAAACTGCCTTTAAAGCATTCATACATCTAAGCCCTGCAGACAGATAGTCAAAGGCCAACGGAATGCTACACACACACACACACACACACACATACGCACGCACACGTATATAAATATACACACACACAATGCATGCGTGTATACACCACGTGTATCAAGGTTCAAGAGGTCTATATTTAAAAACCGAGCCACCAGGTTCACTTGACACAAAAGATTTGGTTGTAAAATAGAGAATCTAATATTAGCTGTCATTTGTAAAGAGGTTGAGGCATATATATATATATATATATATATATATATATATATATATATATATATATATATATATATATATATATATAGAGAGAGAGAGAGAGAGAGAGAGAGAGAGAGAGAGAGAGAGAGAGAGAGAGAGAGAGAGAGAGAGAGAGAGAACGGTCTTCCGATGACAATGAAGTTGACGAGGAACACAGGTGGAAGAAGAACAACAGGTATAGAAGAAGCGAGGTAATAGGTACAGAGGAGAAGGAATATAAAAGAGGAGACAGCAGTACTGTTGTCAACAGTGCAAAGGTCAAACCACAATCCATGATGCCAAAGCATACACCTAGTATACCAAGAAGGTGCAAACCATTATTTCCGTCCGTCCATCTCTCTCTGTCTGTCTGTCTCTCTTTCTGTCTGTCTGTCTGTCTGTCACTGTCTTTCTATCTCTGTGCATGCGTGTGCTTTGATGACAGCATATATATCTAGATTAAATATGGATCTTCTATAATTATGTATGATATTAATGCAGGTGAAGACTACAAAATATTTATGGCACTTTCTGAGAACGTTCGCAGAATGCTTTCACGAAAGGAATTGGTGAAGTATGTTTGTATATATAATGTTATATGGCAACAGCCAACAAACATTAGCGAATATCTATAGTTTTTGCACATGAATGTTTTGTCATGTAATGTGTGTTGCTGTCAGAGCATTTTCATCTTGTTAGTATTATTCTCACTGTCTCGTTATCTCATTGTTCTAGTATTTTCACTTTAAATACTTAGAATTTACACTGAATTTAAACAGGGGATAGCTTTTTGTGTTGTGGGGGTCAGTGTTCATCCTCCCATGTCCTTGGAACTTTCGGCAACACATGCTTTCTTTTTCTACTGCATAACTATGCTGTGTAATGGGCCAAATAAAAAAAACAGAAATCAAAGCCTCTATGAAGGCATTCTGAGCAGTACTGCAAATGGATTTCCCAACATCATTGGTTAATCTCCGAGGGGGTGAGGGGCAGAAGACAGTGAAGAGCTGGAGAAGCTACCAATGATTCACTCCTCATATAATTATGCAGAAGAGTTTCATGCATGTCTCGCCAATTCCCCCTCTCTGCCATGACAGTAATAATAAAATTATGAGAAACTTTATTTTGATTGTATGATAAAGCAGGTGAAGACTATATACCAGCGGTTCCCAACCCGTGGCCCGCGGGCCAAAAGTGGCCCGCCAGGTTTCAGAAAATGGCCCGCCAGACCTCCGAAAATGGCCCTCATCTCTCAAAGAATTATCAAAAATATATTTAAAAATTAACAATTTGGACAGGATAGAACACACTATTATTTTCTATTACAAATTATTTTATTTTAACGCCGACAAATTACATCAAACATTATATTTTGGATCAATTATAACAATTTTATACGCTTTTAGTTAATACAATTTTAACCTTGAGGCCCCCTAATGTCCTTCAAATGAGAAAAAGTGGCCCTCGTGTCCTCCAACTTAGTAAAAGTGGCCCTCAAGTAAAAAAAGGTTGGGAACCACTGCTATATACAATGTCATATCGACACTGTTCATCGAATGGACACGGAGGACCGACTGCGCAAGTAGTCAACTTTCCGGCAGTTCTATTCTAATTAATCACCCGACACACTCTGATTATATCATAGGCCTTATTAGGACGTAAACAAAGACAAAATCGTCTGCTACCAAGGCTAAAGGCTTCTAATTACACCGGCAATAGAAAATTAACAATTACACCGGCATCAAGTAACAGTAGAAAATTAACAATTCCTCTATAGGCCTATTACTATTGCCTATAAGTCGCGCTCAAAAGTGCAGCACGTTTACTATATAGCCTACAGGATATATAATCAGGCGGCTGATTTAAAAAGCAAGTGAGTCGACGCTATACATGTACATAATTATATATGTATGCATTGTATACATATATCTATATGCAACGTCGACTCACTTGCTTTTTGACGATATATCTATATATATATATATAACGTCTATTCACTTGATATATATATATATATCCTGTTTCTGATTGCGACAATCAACTACCTGTACCGATCGCTGGGATTCGCGTATATATAGTAGGCCTATACTACTACTTGGCTAGTACGGTCCGTCGTCTCCCCGCTCCCCCTATTATGCCCCCCCCCCCATCCCCATCGCCGTCGGTCTCTTTGAAGACGCGCTTAGGACGCGCGATCTAATTACGCCGCAATAATAGCAGACTGCACTCAACGCATCAGAATAATATCACAGCAGCTGAACGAAGAAACCTCTGCAGCAGAGGTCAGAGATCGTTGAGTGCACTTGAAACATCATCCGCTGCCCTTCGAACCCTGTGAAGTCCTCTTCTTCTTCTTCTTCTTCTTCTTCTTCTTCTTCTTCTTCTTCTTCTTCTTCTTCTTCTTCTTCTTCTTCTTCTTCTTCTTCTTCTTCTTCTTCTTCTTCTCTCTCTTCTCCTCCTCCTCCTCCTCCTCCTCCTCCTTCCTCTCCTCCTCCTCCTCCTCCTCCTCCTCCTCCTCCTCCTCCTCCTTCCCCTTCCCCTTCCTCCTCCTCCTCCTCCTCCTCCTCCTTCTCCTCCTCCTTCTCCTTCTCCTTCTCCTTCTCCTTCTCCTTCTCCTTCTCCTTCTTCTTCTTCTTCTTCTTTCTTCTTCTTCACTCGTATACCAACCATTGATAATATGAAATAGACGCCGCTTCATCATCTATGAACGAATTTTCACATTATATAGTCTGCGTGCAATTCATATTTTGCTAGACTTCTTCTCCGCTTGAGATTTGGCTTATGTTCAGATGGGAAATGTTCATTAAAATGAAGTCCATGCTATCGGTCTTGTAGAGAATCATGTCGGTCACTTGGGCCTAGGCCTCTTGTATGCAAATGGCAAAGCATCATTCACCAATCATTATGTTTGGTCTTCTGTATTCTAGCAGCATCTCAAGACGAGTTTTGTTTTCCGGAAAAGAGATTTCGTGAAGTTGGGCTATAATAAAACTATATAAATGGGGTCCTTTTGTAGCATATACCGTTAGTACCTTCCGCATCCTCGGCATATCGTGATAGACGCCTTCTGGGGTCGTCTAAGCCACAAAACACTATATGACTTTACAAGAATGGCTCTTCTCTCTTTGTTACTCACAGAAGGGCAGATACTTGTTCCGTCCAATATCCCTACGTCCATCCATCCATCTGCCTGCCTGCCTGTATGTCTGTCTGTCTGTCTGTCTGTCCGTCTGCCTGTCTTCATTCTCAGAAGAGAGCTTTTGGGTCAACTGCATCCGCTATAGGCTACAATACAGTATTGTTCGTAGAACACTTAGGAACTGCTTCTTCTTCTTGTTCTGCTGCTGCTGCTCCTACTTCTGCTGCTGATGTAGGTGGTAGAAGCATCGCCCCCCCCCCCCCCACAAGCAGCTATGGTCGAAATTGAGGACAAAGGAGAAAGAAGACGACTGATAAAAGTTGCATGTTTTCCATGAGATCTATCTCCACGTAATTCCTGCCAGCATCTAATTTTAGGTGCACTCGAAAAACTGCATCTACTGCACATACATGCATGCACAGTTACACACACACACACACACACACACACACACACACACACACGCACACACACACATGTACATACAGGCATACATACATACACATACATACAAACATAAACACACATACATACACACATGCATACACACATACATGTACACACATACATACATACACATACATGTACTGTTGCACACACACACATGTACACACATATGTACATACCTAGGCCCATATACACATAAATATTATATAATATATGTACATGCATGCATGCATACATTTATACACGTACACTAATACGCCTATATTTAAATCGTCTGAACAAAGTGTGGTTAGGAGACGGGACACAGGCGAGTGAATAAATGGCTGGTCATAATTTGTCTTGCGCATAAAAAACTACTCCAACGTACTGTATGTAGTCTATATTTAGCCAGTGGACACAAGCTGCAGTTAACAGACCCTGCCGACCAGAGAAAAAAGAAATTAGTCAATGTTAAGATATAATTATATTAAGGAGACCCATGACGATTTATTTTTAGAAATTAGAAATATCATGCACTTACACTGGCCTACTTCTAAGACTCTAGTATATATATATATATATATATATATATATATATATATATATATATATATTATATACGCATATAATTACCTACGTGATACAAAGCACAAGAGAATTCACATTACACAGATTACAGAAACCCATGCAGCTTTTATATTGCAACCCGTCGACACCTAAGTCACGTATTAAGATAGGATTCAAATCAGGAATCAAGACTTATTTATTGTGCAAGGCATATCAATATCTGTTGGTTGTAGGCTATGTGAGATGCCCTTGTGCTACTGCACCATAGAAATCATTATTGCTATTGTTATTATTAAACTTATTTTTATTATTTTTATTTTACTTTGTATACTAGTCCAGAATTGTCAGGCCTTGTCTTCGGGGTTTGAAGAGAAAGTTGTTAAATTATTAATAATTATTATAGTTATTTGTTTTTGTTAGTATTATTTTTGCCCTGAGGCATTTAGGATCCCTCAGGGACTTCATTGCTAACTAATGTTTAAAAACTAGTCCAGAATGACCCTACTCATCATTGTCTTGATTATCAAAAGTGCCTAGAAAAGCGATAGCATTATTATTATTATTATTATTAAAAAAATTTTAGCGCCCGAGATATATATATGATCCCTTAGGCTTTATTATGATTATTATGATTCTTCTTCTTATTATTATTATTATATTATATTATTATTGTTGTTGTTATTAGTGGTAGTAGTAGTAGTAGTAGTGGTAGTAGCAGCAGCAGCAGCAGTAGTAGTACTACCACCATTATCGTTACAATAGGAAGCTAGGGGCAACATAATTATGCATGCAGCCATTCCTGTAATGCACTGCCATTCAAACTCGCCTATAGCTGCTAAGTCGTCTATATGTAATACTAAATATATATATATATATAAATGCACTATATGTACATTATATACATATAATATGTATGTGTGAATGCAATCCAGTGTCTTCTGAATGAATTCATATATACATATCTGAGTTTGGACCTTTGAAATCGTTCAAAGCATACTATAGCATAGGCCATCTGCATGGTCTTTCGGCATGGCATGTGCTATAGTGCCACTACTATGGTATAATAATACTATTAGCATCACGGTTTACAACTACAGTTCCGCAGAAATCATAAAATAGTGCAATGGCAAACATTGTAGTACAGCCTATACTAAGCCTAACTATAGTAGGTTTATAGTCACGTAGAGAGAGCATTGAGGCCGAAGAACTAAACCTGCTAAGTGGTAATTCCCAGCGAAGACGAGGAGGAGGAGGAGGAGGAGGAGATAGAGGAGAAAAATAAAACGCCGGCTCCTCCTCGCTCGCTCGCCAGGCGGCGGCGCTGGACAAGTGCAGGCGACGCCAAGCGGTGGCCGAGAGGGTTACGAAGACCACTTAGAGATAGCAGTTAACAAAGTGATAAAACTGCTTTGATGTCACTGTAATACCGTTGATAAACTTTTATAGTCTACTTGGACCGAGGAGGAGGATGAGGAGAAGGAGGAGGACGAAAAGAAGGAGGAGAAGGAGGAGGAAGAGGTGGAGGAGGAGGAGAGGCAGCAACGGCGACGCTTTCGCCCTTCCAGATAAGAAGACCGCGATGGTGGTGGCGGTGGTGGCTCTGACTCGCACGGCATGCAGTTCAGACTTGCTATAAATCTCCGGCTCGTTAAACAAAACTCGGTGGCCAACGCTACCGTCTCCTACACCACGAGATAATCTCTCTCTCTCTCTCTCTCTCTCTCTCTCTCTCTCTCTCTCTCTCTCTCTCTCTCTCTCTCTCTCTCTCTGCGGTGCGTCCTCCCTAGAGATGAGAGCCAGTTCGACGCAACAGAACAAGTGCACCGCGTCCAATCAGTTTCGAAAGTAATCAGGCATTGTAGAAGGTCGTGCATGACGTTGTGGCAAGACAATTTTTTTAAACATTCGGACACTTCCACATTATCGTGATTGAAGACGAACGAATCACCTCGCAACGTGAATCACAAACATCATCTAATTGTCTGCTTATTCTACAGCTGAAAACGAGGCTTGTCGAGCAGTGAGTTTAAGCGCATACTAGCCATTATTTAGTCCCACAATATCATCGATGTCCACAGATTTAAACGAGCACTGCACGATTCTAAACCCGATTCATGCTTAAAAGACCAGCGTCAGTCATGAAGTTAACAGGTGATTGATGATGATTGATGATGATGATGATGATGATGATGATGATGATGATGATGATGATGATGATGATGATGATGATGATGATGATGATGATGATGATGATGATGATGATGATGATGATGATGATGATGATGATGATGATGATGATGATGATGATGATGATGATGATGATGATGATGATGATGATGATGATGATGATGATGATGATGATGATGATGATGATGATGATGATGATGATGATGATGATGGATGATGATGATGATGATGATGATGATGATGGATGATGATGATGATGATGATGATGATGATGATGATGATGATGATGATACTTTATACGAGCATGCCAACCCTGTTTACTCCGATGTCTACAAATCACTTACCCCACCAGGTGCAGTTTGGGCTGTGCCTTAGGAAATTCCGAAGAGCCTAACTAGGCCTAGATACAGCGAAAACTGTTATTAGGCCAATACTTCATTGATGGCCCCAATCTAAGAGAGTATATCGTACAGTTCACAACACGAGTGCCGTTTCACATGGTACCACACCAAGACCAACTCGATAATGGATGAGAAAAGGAGAGAAAGATGTGGTTGGGTGCTGGTGGAGAGGGAGGAGGAGGAAGAAGAGGAGGAGGAGGAAGTGGAAGAGGAGGAGAATGTGGTTGGGTAATGATGGATGGGGAGCCTCAGGGAAGAGGTAGAGGAGGAAGAGGTTAATCGTGTTTGTTGTTGTGGCAACGTTGTTACAAAAAAACTACAGTTTGTTTCGATTCAGTAATTTTATTCCGAGCAACCTAATTGTAGGATCTTCATGAATGCTCGTTTGGGTCGTTACAAGTCTCTTCAGGTTCTGGTCATGCTAAAGGAAGAGGACGATCGCTTTATCCTCTTTCTTTGTGGCAACAGAAACTGCAACAGATTATTTATCCTGGACATTGATCCACGCGATCAACATCTCAGTGAAGACTGATTTCGATCGATGGATCGGCAATGCGTAAATTCGAGGACTGGTTATTTTATTCAGGCATTTTGATCAGTGAGACAGAACATAATAGCAGACGGATATGAAGCCCTTTATGCACGGCCAACCGCCGGCTCTGAGATAGATGGCTGAAGCACCGAACTCCGTGTATAGCTGAAGACAAGAGGACAGGGACGATGTTGCCTATAATTATAGCCAGACTTAAATTCAAGAGAAGGCAACTTGGGAGACATGGATGATCAAAGCGTAACAGAAATTTGGCAAAATCCTAAAATCCCGATCAAGTATACACGTAGTGTAAAGCAAGAGCGGGCGATTCTTGCCTCGAGATATATGCCCATGAAAGACCACACCATATTATACGTGTATCTCATCGCTTTTTTTGATGGCCGATACTTATCTATCCAAGGGAGCCCGAGAGGTTTTCGTCCAAAGTTCCGAACCCTTGCCTGCAGGTCAGTGAGTAACAGTAAGGCATGCAGACATGCAAAAGTGAGTGTTGGCCCTGTTGGGTAGGGGGTTTGTTGTCCGATTGCCGCCAGAGCGAACTTTGGAACGCCAGGCATAGATCGGCTGTCTCGCATCCCAGATCAGCGCACCATAAATCAAGATTTGCATGAAGTGCGTGGAACCAGTGTAAGAGACGATTGCTGATAGATGAGATGATGAAAAGATGCGAGAGTTGCAAGTGGCAATCAGTAGAAGCACATGTCATGCATGTAATACGTCTCTGCGTAGAATAGGAACGCATAATCCAGAAGCACGTAGCCGATACGACTAGGCGTAGGCTATAGTTCATAGGACAATACAGTATTGCTTTTTGTCAAGAAAACAGGTTGAATCCATGTTTGGAACAACTCCTAAACAGTATGATTATGTTATGGCGTCGTGGATCAATATGGGCATCGTGAATTTGTGATGCCATCAGTCACACAGCTATCTCCGTCAATTGACCGATTGACTTCTCACTCAAACAGCAAACCCTAGGAAGACGGGAGTTGCCTACACGGCAGGCAGGCAGGCAGGCGGGCAAGCGGGCGGGCAGTCAGGCAGGTAGGCATGCGGGCAAGCAGGCGGGCGGGTAGGCAGGTATGTAGGCAGGCAGACGGGCGGGCAGGCAGGCTGGCAGGCAGGTATGTAGGAAGGCAGGCACAGTCGAATTCAGTTAGATGATTTATGAGCAGATTAGCGAGAGTCTAAGACGGAGCCACTTTCTGAATGAAAACAAGGTTATGTTATAGGTCGGACTACAATGTACATAAACGGTTGAAGCACTTCGACGGCCAGTGCTACCAAATGAAGGCAATTCCCCCACTCCCCTCAACCAATTCCAGCGCACACTTGGTACATTGAACTGTCAGGTCATTTCCAGTTTCTGTCACTCTGCCTTCCTGTTTCTGTCTCCGCATTGTGTCTGTCTGTCTGTCTGTCTCTCTATGTCTCTCCCCTTATGTGTTTCTGTTTCTTCCAAGTGTTTCTACCTCTGTCTCTGTATCTCCCAGTGTCTGTCTGTGTCTTCCTGTCGCTCTCTTAGTATGAAGTACTTGCATCTCTCGAGCTCACATTGCTTTTTCACAGATTCCATCCTGATTCTTCCACCTTCCTCTACCTCCCACGCCGTTTCAACTCTAAACATCATTCACCGTACATGTCTAGCTGTCTCTTAACTCCTCGCCCGACCACCTCCACCCCTCTGCCTTTGTTAACTGCTTGGGCGCCTGTGATTAAGCTGGTTCCCGTGATTTAGCTTTGAACTGTGAGCTCTGAAATTCCGAGTTTACGATTACGATTTCTCCCTCCCTCTTGAGTCTCTCTCTCTCTCTCTCTCTCTCTCTCTCTCTCTCTCTCTCTCTCTCTGTCTCTGTCTGTCTGTCTCTGTCTGTCTGTCTCTTTCTCTCTCTTTCCCCCCCCCCGTTGTGCACTGCAGCCTCCTCTGACATAACGTACCCGCCTTAACTCGATCTCAAAGGTCACGTATCCCTAGACACTAAATTGAAACCATAATTGACCCAGAAACACCAACGGAAACAGGAACAGAATTCTAGCTGATGAAATCTGATCAATTTAACACCGACACCAACCAACAAACCTATTGACCGACCGACCGACCGACCAACCGACCGATGGAACAGCCGACGACCGACCGATGGAACAGCCGACGACCGACCGATGGAACAGCCGACGACCGACCGATGGAACAGCCGACGACCGACCGATGGAACAGCCGACGACCGACCGATGGAACAGCCGACGACCGACCGATGGAACAGCCGTCGGCTTCAAGACTCAGCGCCAACAATCACACGCTCAAACTTAGCCAACAGAATACATGCATATGTAATCGGTTTTAGTATATGCTGACATAACAAACAAACCTCAAGGAACGACTCTCAAGGAATGCATGTCAAGGAATGGATCTCAAGGAATGCATGTCAAGGAATGGATCTCAAGGAATGCATGTCAAGGAATGCATGTCAAGGAATGCATGTCAAGGAATGGATCTCAAGGAATGGATCTCAAGGAATGCATGTCAATGAATGGATCTCAAGGAATGCATGTCAAGGAATGGATCTCAAAGAATGCATGTCAAGGAATGGATCTCAAGGAATGCATGTCAAGGAATGGATCTCAAAGAATGGATCTCAAAGAATGGATCTCAAGGAATGCATGTCAAGGAATGCATGTCAAGGAATGGATCTCAAGGAATGCATGTCAAGGAATGCATGTAAAGGAATGGATCTCAAGGAATGGATCTCAAAGAATGCAGTTAAAGGAATGCATCTCAAAGAAACTGAGATAGGCAAAATGAAATAACAATTCTGCCAGTTTTTAGTTCTGTTCAAATTTTTCTTTCTTGATATTTCTTTCTATTTTCTATTCGTGTTCATCTTACCCTGAGGTGCATGACGTTCAAATAATGGTGAGGCATGAGGGAGAGGGAGGGCTGACCATACACGTCAGACACATAACACGTAATTCATACAGGTATACCTAAATAGGCTACATGCATTCTTCATTATGACCTCGTTATGGCCAACAATACCCTTACCAAAGCTATCTCCGTTTCATCCACAAAACATGGTCAACTAAGGAGTTCCATGACAACAGAGCATACATACCTGATATATATATATATATATATATATATATATATATATAATTGCATAGTTCCAACCACATTCAATTCCGTATGATGCATAGTAATACTCAATAAGATAAAATCAATAGAAAGAAAGCAATGAACTAAACTTGATTTCTAAGCATATAAGAGGATGACGTGTGGATAATAGGGTAATGGCGTGATCTTTTCGGCTCTCACTAGATGCTGACCTTGACACACAGGTCACTAGGTCACGGCATTCAGGGAAAATGCAGCTATGGGACTTCGTCATCTGCTGGAATAGCTGAAATGGTTGGCATAGAGTCATAGACTGAGGAGGGCTGAGGACTGAGGCATAGGCATGCACGGCAGGAGAGGGAGGGCAGGGCGGCTGTGTGTTTGGTGCCCGCCCAACCAACCAATTAGGTCGTCCTCACATGTGTACAGAAGACCTGAAACCCGATATACCTGGGTTGTAGAGAAGAATTCTGATTGGCCATCAAGTGGCTATACATGTAGTCACTGTGACGATTATCATCTTTGCTATGAAGGCGTCGTTAAACAAACGGTAAACAAACAAACCTAGATACACATATATATATATATATATATATATATATATATATATATATATATATATATATATATATATATAGGTTTAATATAATATAATAATTACAATATAATAATTATTATAATATAATGTATATAGTCACTGTTCAACTCCGCCACTGCTTGCACTTTTGCAGTGCCAGTCCCAAGCCTGGATAAAGGAGGATGGCTGCGACTCCAACGATCTTTGTTATTACACAATGTCATTACACTTAAACTACTGGCCATTGTTGGTACTGTGGCATTTGAAACCGTGCCAGTCCCAAGCCTGAACTAATAGTAGGTGTTAGTAGTCTGCTAAAGCCCAGCCACTGCTCACACTCTGACAGTGCCAGACCCAGGTCTCGATGGAGGAGGAGGGTGACACTAATGATCCTTCTTATCGCACTGCTTCGTGAAACTGAAACAGCTATTAGTCAGCTAAGCATAGTTCCCCTCCCTCTGTCACTGGCCCCACAACACTTCCCCACTAACCAGATAACAACACTCAATGCCACCCACCACCACCTTCCATGGATTCCAACCGTACAGCTGGAATTCTTTTGGTTGGACTATGTAACCCGGTGTCTGGTGGTTAGAGGAACGGTGATAAACGGTGATAAGCAATCAGCTAATGCTCCGGCTTTACACCAATGCTGTCAACAGGGTTTGACTGCACACACACACTGCAGTCACGTGATGTAAACACAGATGTGTATCGCATACATTCTGCGTGCTATAAAACAAAGATAATTAATTATATACGGTAATGCCAGAAGAAGCCTTGCATAATATTTGACAGAAGAGTTTGCCTGAGCTGCAGAACCAATGCATACAATTTAAAATAGCAATCATCAATGTAATGAATTCCCCAGAGTTGACTTTGTGCAAATGACAAGCCGAACTAATTAAGTCAATTAATTTATGAAGCAACCTGAACAAACGGCTTTCTTAATGAGGTCCTGCCTTGTTGTCATCAGCTGCATGAACCACATCACGCAAGAATGAAATATACATCATTTACATTATACGCTACATTTCATTTACATTTGCTGTCTGTCTGTCTGTCTGTCTGTCTCGGCTACATGGGGTTGGCTTGTAGCTTCTGTGGTGACATATCACAGCATCAGAAATGGGTCATTTGATACGATGGGTGGGGCTTCTATTAGACTATTCACAAGATGTACCGTACATAATATAAATTTTCTATCACAGCTCAGGACGAGTGCTGTGCTGCTCAGCAGTGAATCATGGCTGCAGCGCTGATCGTCTGTCTCTCGTTTTGCTGAGCAGCGCTGCATGACCTAGTTAATATATAATTAGGTTGCAAACACGTGTGCATGCATAAACTCACGTTATATGCAATCGCTACATAACATGTCTGGTTGTTTACACAACTGACATGGGAACAGCGCCACTGTTCGTTCTATGACAGTGCCAGTCCCAAGCCTCGGCAAAGGAGGAGGGCGACGCTCAGCATCATTGATATACGACACATTATCTTTAAACAGCAAGACAAGCAACAGTGTTACTGACCTGTCGCAGGTATCCACCGGCCTCGGCCACGGTTCCAATCGGAGTGAAGATTCCACGTATCTCCTTGCGTCGACCTGCCGCGGCTTCCTTCGTCCGATTCCCATCGGAGTCCAGCAGGACTACGTCGATGAGGGCCAGGGTCGCTACCCCCGACGAAGAGGGGTTATCCGTCCCCATCGACGAGGAGGAGGCAGCGCTGGCGGCGACCCCGCTGGCCCGGGGCAGCGTGGCCACCGAAGCCACCGTGGCCATGGCGTCGCAGGACGAGGAGGAGGCGGTGAAGGCAAACGCCGCTGCCGCTGCAAGGACAACTATCAAGGACGGCGGCGGCGATGGGCAGCTGCTGCAGCGTACGATGATGACGACGGTGACAACGACGACGACGACCATACACGACATACTGACATGATGTTACCGTAGTAGTTGTAGTTGTTGTATAAAGGATGATGATGATGATAACGATGCTGATCAGCAGCAGCAGCGTTGAGGATGATGCTGATGATGACTATGCTCGTCGTCTCCTGCTTCTGCTTCTTCTTCCTTCGTCTTCAACGCTTTACACCATTTTAATCACAACCGGCAACGACGACGACGACAACATATCATATTAACACTAGCGAGCGACGGATCCGGTCCGGGTGGCGGCAGCAGCAGAGGCGGCGGCGGCGGAGGTGGAGGTGGAGGAGGATAGTGCTGGAGGTGGCAGAAGAGGCCATCAAAGCCACCACCACCACCACACACACTGCAACTCCCCACAACCAACCAACCCTGTGTCTCTCTCTATCACTCTGTGTCTCTGCCTCTTTGGCTGTGTGTCTGTCTCGTTGGATGGCGCGTTCGCTCCTCGCTGTAGTGTGGTCTGACCGCCACAAACACAACACTAATACCACCGAGACGGCAGTGGCAGTGGCAGTGGCAGTGGAGGCGCTCGAACGGAGAAGAAAACGTTTAGACGTAACACACGCAGACGTATGCACACTCGTGCACACAAACACACACACACACACTCTCTCTCTCTCTCTCTCTCTCTCTCTCTCTCTCTCTCTCTCTCTCTCTCTCTCTCTCTCTCGCTCGCTCTCTGTCGGCGGCGTGCCATATAAATGGATCAACACACTGTCTACCGTAGCTTCGCGTTGTTTCGCCGGGTTCGGCCATATTAGTCCACACTGATCCTCTGACTGCGACCATAATATAACAATACTGTAGGATTGGTAGAATGCAGAAAAAGATGGCGGCATAGTCAGAGCATTTCATTGGATGCAGAAGATTCTTTTGATTGATCGATACGATCAAGCCGTGAATGACTCATTATGTGGCATTTTTCCATTATATAATTATAAATCATTTTCATTTTTGCTAATTATTTTCATTTTCATTTGCCTTTGATTGATTCAACCGTTGTTGCCCGTAAATTATTTTGCATAGGTCTCTATGTTCGCACCATAGAAAAAAGTGATAAAATAGGATTAGTAAAGCCAATCGGATTTGATCATTGCATGCGAGGGGATAGAATCTATGGAATGCCAGTCCTACTCCCTACGACGTGTTACTATTCATTTTGGATTTTCTCCTACATCTTTATCCCTCCTCAAAACCTCTCCATACTTCCCGGTAGAACGTGGAAGAGCTTTTGAACGGCCAATACTTTGAAGTGTATAATTATATGAGCTAATAAAATACAATGCCATGGAATAGAACTACACGTGAGAGGATTAGATTGAGAGGATTAGATTGAGAGGAATAGCAAGACAGGTTTGGGCTGGATAGATTGGATTAGAATTCAATCAAATTAGGAAGTGTATAATACGTCTATTGGATTTCTTCTCAATTCTTCAGCACACACGCAGGTTTGCTTTGTCAGAAAATTACCATTCGTTCGGTCTTCTCCTTCATACTTACTCGAAACGGTTCGAGGTCTTCAATTACCGGCTTTACGGTAGTCCTTTTTATTTATTGTAGGGCAGGCGGCGACTTCAAAGAGAATAATTGGCCGCCAAAAGCCTTTGAACTATTTGAGCAGTTTTTATTTATACAACGTCGCGGCCCGCAGCTCTGAGAAGCTGGAGTGGGAGAGACGACGTCGGCTGAGAGGAGAGGCGGAGATAGGGAGGGAGGGAGGGAGGGGGAGAGAGTGGGAGGGAGGGAAAGAGGGAGGGAGGAGGAGTAATAGGCGTGCGGTGGTGAATCGGCCTCTGTCGTTTAGCTGTAAGCAGCGGCCGACTGCGCCATGTGAACGGTTTAAGGCCTATGACTGAAGACAGCTGGTGAATATTAACCTAATACTTAAATCCATATGGGGCGCACTGTGTACATATATATATATATGTGTGTGTGTGTATATATATATACATACATACATATATGTGGTGTGTATATTTATATATACATATATAAGCGTGAACACTATGCAAACATATATATATATATATATATATATATATATATATACACGTGCATACACACACTCGCACAACACAAACACATGTATATATATATATATATAGATTATATATCTCTCTAAATATATGTATATATATATAAGCGGACGTCGTTCATTGAAGGCGTTGAGTGTGTATGCGTGTGCGTGTGTAACCGGGCAAAGCGTTAGGTCGGGTGGTGGTAGGTCGGTCGGTTTGTAGGTCGGCTTCTTCTTTATATCTGTGCTACTCACAGCCCGTTGTTACATGGCCGCCACAGACACCGCCGTGCAATAGGCCACAGACGGGCCCCGCCGCCGCCTGCGCTGGCGCTCGCTCAGAGTCTGAGATCAGAGCGGCGGCCGCTCATTATGCCCGGCCAGAAGGAGCTTCAATGGAGTTTGGCTGCGTTCATCCAAAGCCCAGTCCTTCCTTCCTCGGGCAAGGTGACTTACCCCCGTGCTGGAAACGGGTTAGACGGTTAGAAATGCACAGAGCAGTGTTTCATATTCAATCTTCATGAACCGTGTCGCGATTGGTTAGTGATGAACGTGTCAACTGCTGGCTGAGAAGACGAGTCTTAATTTCCGTCGAATGAGAGCAATATTTCAGAATTTCTGTTCGACTAGTGACATCTAGCGAACTCGATGTAAAATGTGTACATCTAATTGGCTGTGTAGCTGTGCGAATCATTCTGCGAGGGTCAGCTTACAACGCGGCATTACAGGCGGTTCGAGAAGTTAAAAAATGAAGTCGTGGGCCTACTTTGTTTACGACCTCGTTCTTAGCGTTTGTTTTTTTTTACTCCGGGTCGACCTGGCACTGACTCACCCCAATTTGGTGGCCCACCCATCGCTTCCTCCGTCTTTGTCTTTCTTTTACCGTTCTCCCCTTCACACGAAGGTTACGCCACAAGTGTAAACGAAAACAGTAAAAACAAGTAAACATGCGTGATATTCATTTCAGCCTATTAGGTCTTGCGCACAAGTACAAAGCCAGATTTCTTCAATAACGGGTTGGCCCACTGACTTATAGCCTGCTGGGAGTCTCATTAACTCGGGACTAGCCGACTCGAGTAGATTCAGGAACGTTCAGTATAATATAGCGCTTCAGCGTAGGTAGGATTTCGTACGGTTGTCAATTAAAGTATTGTGTGTGTTTTGTAAAACAGTTGTAGAAACCCCGAAATTATAGACGAGGGTGTGTAGGACCTGTACAAGAGTCAACACGATTACCTGTTTGCGCAAAATCTGCCATGGACTCGTGGAGTGATCTGTCTTTACTCTCTAAGAATAAAATCCGAGGTCACTAACAGCAGAAGCATTCAGCGACGTTAACTGTTCAGTCTGTTCTAGCCTAATTCCAGTGGGAAACGTACATTATTCCCCCTGACATTATCCCCCCGGACATTATCCCCTCAAGAAAAAGCCCCCACGGACATTATCCCCCGGGGTTGGACATTATCCCCCCGGTCTATGATACCAGCATCTAAAAATTATGCAAAAATATAAGAATAGGCCTATGTTAAGGTGACTATCCATACATTTAGACATCACAGTTGAAAATTGCTATATATTTAAGGCTTATATTTGTACATTATAGGCTACATAAAAATCTACAATAGCGATATATGGCGCTAATATCCTACGCAAAATCTGGAGGATTTTGTCCGGGGGCTTTTGTCCGGGGGATAATGTCGGGGAGATAATGCCTATAATAAATTCCAGTATAAAGGACCAGTATGAAGTATTGTAGGACTACAAATTAATAAGGAACTAATTTAACATCGATCTATTATGCAAACAACTGATCAGAAAGGTCATTCAACAGGAAGCACTGCAGTAACAGACGGAAACATATTCACGAGTGTATACACAGCAGAAGGAAGTCATCTATCGCCTGCCTCATAGTTCGTCGTGTGTGTCTATAGGCGTATACATGTGTCACGGTGTGTGTGTTTACGTGGTGTGAACAGTAACACCATTCATCCGCCGAAGTTCTGAAGTTGCGGATATCCCAGCAAAAACCTAAATTAGCTGCAGCCTCCGATAGGTAATTTTTTTCCGCTTCTTTTTATTTTCAAAGTATGCTATATATGGGTTTATAGTAGAACAATAAGCGTATGACTTATGACTAGGCTATAGCTTATATAAATCCGCGATATGCTATTTGCTGTATAATATATACGGGCGACCATTTCATATCAGGATTCGTGCTATAAAACGAAATCGTGCCATAACGAATCTTCTTTGTACCGGTACGCTTATTACGTAAGTCACCCACTGCGGAGTTTCATTCGGATATTGTACACTGAATTTATATAACACGCAAACTCATAGTCGTAATATCGAAACTTCCACAGCTTATGTCGACCTGGCTTATGCTGTGTTGAAACTGTTGACCTAGTCTATTGACCTGGCTTATGCTGTGTTGACATGGCTTATGCTGTGTTGACCTGGTTTTTGTTGTGCTGACCTCATGGCTGTAATCAAGGGTATACGCGGGTATACGGCGTATATACTTATCTCCGGGGGAAAACGGCATCGTACCGGCCTATACACGTATATGCACGAAAAAGGCAAAGGATATTTAGGTGTATTTTTCACGAATTCCGGAGCGAATGACTAAAAAAAGGTCATCAGATTTTTCGGACGGGAAGAAATGGAGAAATTTTTGGCTGGATGCCTAAAAAAGTCATCAGATTTTTCGGACGGGAAACTGGGGACATTTTTTGCCGGATGACAGCCGTCAGAAATTTTTTACTCGAAAAGTTGGTTTTTCTCCCGGTCAGCGTGTACTCACCTCAAAATTTACAAGTACAGCCCTGGTTGACCTGGCTTATGTTGTGTTGACCTGGCTTATGTTGTGTTGACCTGGCTTATGTTGTGTTGACCTGGCTTATGTTGTGTTGACCTGGCTTATGTTGTGTTGACCTGTCTTATGTTGTGTTGACCTGGCTTATTCATAACCGCCAAGTTCACCCCCATCAATTGATTGAGAAATGAGAATTAGGTTCGAAGCCACAATTTATTATAATCTTATACGGTGCAAATGATAATATTGTTAGCTGTGAAATTTACATTCAAGCAATCGTGAGGTTCCCTCAGTCAATCTCGAGGTTGTATCATCTGATTGATTAAACGGACCAATAAATTGATTGATTTGATTTGATTTGATTCCTCTCTTCCCCTCGTCGCCACATATATCATCTCAGGCTATTACCATTGCTGCCGTCTGCATGATGCCTTCCTATGATCATCCACATTCGCTGCTCAATCAGCAACTTCGTGTCTCTCTCTTCATTTCCTTCCTGTCATTCGACCGATTTTTTTTGTCTAGACGCAGAATTTACTCGAGATGTCTCTGAGTCTGTTTTTTTTATGTCGTAATCAGCCTCGCTCCGATCGCAGACTTTAAACGTCTTCTCAGAGAAGACTGTTCTAATTAGACCTGGGAGTCGACCCCAATAAGTCGACCCCAGTCGACTTGGTCATCCCAAGTCGGGTCGGGTCGTTTCTGCTCACCGCAACTGACCCCAAGTCGAATTTTGTTGAGAGAAGTCACTTGAAGTTGTTTTTACCACAAGTCGACTTAAACCGACTTGAGACACAAACATAGTTAAATTTGTCACTTCAAACCAATGATCGTGATACCATTTAAGCAACTTTTGTAGCCTAGTGTGTTTACAAGAATGAATGAGGCCTTTGCTGAACAGGGACTTAGCCTACTGATTATTTTACCTGTAGGCCTAGTCTATCGTGAAGTCTGCCGTCTGCCAATCTATTCATATAATTTGTTATTCTATGCAAAAGCGTCGCGCTTAGGCATGCGCTTAATTAAAATGGTGAAACAAAATGTTACTAAAATATTAGCACATGTGCTTATCAAGAAAATCAGTGAACTTCTAGAGGTCAGTGAATCCGGCGCAAAGAAAGCTGAATCTACAAATACAGGGCCTATGATAAGCCGATAGTTTAGCGCCACTTTGGTGCGCTGCATCTGGAGTTGTCTGCAGACGGAAAACTATTGCAGGGCCAATTGGACAATGAAAGAATTTACTGTCAGTGAGTAGGCTTAGTAGCTGTAGTAGCTTACTGTAGGATGATGCGCTTGCAATGCTATTTGCTTTTTGCGGAATGATGCTATAGTGGCCAAATAATTATGAAATTGAATTACAAATTAGGCTTATCATCTCACGCCGTTCATTCAGTGCAACCAGTCCGCGGTCTGCCATTTTATCTTAGACCTTGCGCGTTTTACAAATTTAATTAATATTAATTATTAATAATAGAAATAATAATAATGAGTGTAATCTGAATAACCACACACAATGGACAAGCTAAATTTCATAGGCCTAATAATTTACCGTTGCATTGTCTAGGCTACTAGATGGCCCAAAGCATCACAAAACTATTCAAACTAAAACAGCCTGAAACGGGCTTAATAACACTTTAACAAATTCATGCATCAATTAAGTGTTGAGGCCTCATTACTCATTGGTAATCATAAATGAAATTAATGCTTGCAGGAAAAATTGGCTTGACTTCTTGCATTAGTAGCCGTACGTAGGCCTAGGCTAATGGCTATTACCATGTCAGAAGTCGACTTCAAGTCGAAAGTCGGTTGTTTTCCTGCCAAGTCGGGTCAAGTCGTTTTGACGCCGAGAAGTCGACTTCAAGTCGACCTCAAGTCACTTTAGGGTCAAGTGGGGTCAGATTAGCTGACCAAAGTCACTCCCAAGTCTAGTTCTAATCGCATGTCACATTGACAGTCTGCGTGATTGCATGAAAAGCAATGGCCTTAATAATCTTATGCATGCTCTTGAATTGTCGTCTCGACGTTCAGGTGGAATCGAAAGAGACACCAACCGCCGACATTGCTTGCACTTCATATGGTGACTGGCAGGCGATGAAAACCGACCACCACCACCACCACCACCACGTCCACCGATGCCACCGATGCCATCAGTCATCATGACCACCACCACCACAACAACACCACCACCATCACCACCCCCCACTACCTCCACCAACAACACCGTTATCATGACCACAACCGCTACCATCATTATCATCATCATCATCACCACCACCATCATCATCATCGTCGTCGTCATCATCATGAAATCGTCATCATCATCATCATCATCATCATCATCATCATCATCATCATCATCATCATCATCATCATCATCATCATCATCATCATCATCATCATCATCATCATCATCGTCGTCGTCGTCGTCGTCGTGTCGTCGTCGTCGTCGTCGTCATCGTCGTCATCATCATCATCATCATCATCATCGTCGTCGTCGTCGTCGTCGTCGACATCATCATCGTCGTCGTCAACATCATCATCGTCGTCGTCAACATCATCATCATCATCGTCAATATCATACAGTTTGATGCAACTGACCATGAAGCAATAATGTCTGAGTGATCTAATTCACTTCATCGGGCACCACCTATCGATTGTCAGGTTGACAATTATGAGCCAAAACTAAAACTAAACGACTGAATCTAATCACTGTTCTCACAAACATCTCAAGACGATCGATGATGTCATAGATGATGCGTCAAAAGTCTTTCAGATTACTTGATGTAATTATTTCTATTTGTGTTCAAATCGACATCAGTTGATGTAGTGAAAGTGATCTACGTTCGTCCAAATAGGTCTACAGACGATCATTCAGCAGAGAAGGAAAAGCGGGAAAAGAATGGAAGCGGAAACAGACAGAACTGGAAGAAAGATAATAGGCGTATACCATGAGAGGAGCAGAATAATCTTGATGGTGTTTCATAACCGAATCTCCTGCGATGCCAGCGATGGCAACTATTCGATGGCAATTTAGATGGAACTAAAATGAGTTCTGTTAAAGTGAACTGTTGGAATAATAATTATGCATTCTATGTGAGCTGCCTGTGCCATGCAGCCCGTGCACGTGGCAAATGCAGATAACCTATAGCATACACATTCCATGATGTTACAATGCTGGCAGATTAGGAGGAAAGGTGCAGACGAAAATGACGGATGCGAAGATCAGTGGCGGCACTAGGGGGGGGCGACTAAGCCCCCCCCTATAAGAGGCTCAGCCCCCTAAAAAAGGACCATCCGATTTTTTTACATTGAAATATCCACGATTTTCGACCGACGACTAAAAAAATGAGATTTCGGCCCCGATGACTAAAAAAAGGTCGTCAGAAATTTCGGCGGATGAAAATGGGAAATTTCCGCCGTGAGGCTTCAGCCCACCCCCCCCCCCCAAACTGAAATCCTGGCGCCGAAACTGGCGAAGATGTGATTAAAAGAATAGGCTACTGAGCGTCATTTGTAGCCTACTTCTTTGGCAACGTCGTGCAAAGCAGATTAATTTTGGTCTCTTGTCTCACAACAATCGACGCACAAAGCCTAAGCAACGAAACTGTGACACAAATTGTAGGTCGTGACCAAGTCCAGATTAAAAAGGAAGAACTGATTCAAGAACAAAGAGCACACGAAAAGACAATAGGCATTATCACCGCATGGGCTGACGGACATGGCAATGATGCAGCTGATGAATCGTGTGTTTGCGCGTATGTGTTTGTGTTTGCGCGTGTGTGTTTGTGTTTGCGCGTGTGTGTTTGTGTTTGCGCGCATGTGTGTTTGTGTTTGCGCGTGTGTGTGTGTGTGCGCGTACGTATGTGTGTTTGTGAGTTTTGTTGGTTGGTTGTGTAATCGCAATCGTAAACTCAGAACTTCTACAACGCCCACAAAAGTCAATCCGTGGGGAACCAGCTTATTCACAGGCGCTCAATCGAAACAAAGTCGATTATGTTGAAAGTTGAAACTACGATCAAGAAGACGAATCACAGGAAGAGTTAATACTTTTTTAATTAGAAAGACATGATATAATAATTAAACTTATATATTTTAAGCGACATGCTCCTCTTTCAAGCGTTCAACGTCATTGCCCTTCCACTGCACACTGTCATTACAATCTATTATTACCGGGAAGTCTTCAAGTCGCAGTGCGAAAATTATCGAAGGTCGGATCCCTCTCCGGTCGTGCCCGTGCGTGGTGAGGGGCACAGGTGTCGCTCTTTTAACCGTGTGGGTCCTATAGATATCACATTATCATAATATATGGTTGGAGGCTATGTATTATACACGTGAGTATGAGGGCATGAATGCATCTAATGCATATAATATGCACGTATGGTCGTATACGTATGTATCTGGGTCGTTTTAGATTCTCGATAGCATAGCGACATCTATCGAGACTGCAGCAGATAATATGCGCATTGCTAAAGCACAAAGCTCATGAACGGAAGTCGAGAGATGATGATGATGATGATGATGATGATGACGACGACGACGACGACGACGACGACGACGACGACGACGACGATGACGATGATGATGATGATGATGATGATGATGATGATGATGATGATGATGATGATGATGATGATGATGATGATGATGATGATGATGGGGGATAAGAAAAGAAGAAGAAGTCTTAATATATATAGTAACGGCTATACGTTACACATATGGAAATGCCGCTCAGCCTCCTCCTCCTCCATTTCCTCGTTCTCGTTCTCGTCCTCCTTCCTCCTCGTTCTCCTCGTTCTCCTCCTCCTATTCCATCATATCCTCATACATCTCCATATCCATATCTTCCTCCATCTCCTCCTCCTCCTCACCCTCTTCCACCATATCTTTCTCTTTTTCCTCCCTCTCTCCCTCCTTCTCCTCCTTCTCCTCTCCTCCTCTCCTTTCTTCTCATCCCGTCTCATCGTCGTCTCCTTCAGACGTTGTCCCTCCTCCTCCTCCTCCTCTTCCTCCTGCTCCTCTTCCTCCTGCTCCTCCTTCTCATAGAAGCCAGACGCTTTTCATTTTCTACGCAGTCTCGTCTAATGAGATATCGCAGCTGCGCGATATTTCGGTGTCAGCTCTGAGGAGTTCGCGATGTCTCCTGGAGACGACAACACCTCTCCCTCCTCCCCCTCTCTGTTGTCTTCCATGTCCTTCCATCTTCACATCGACCGCATTACGTCCGTCTCCATCACCACCTGCACCAGCAGCAGCAGCAGCAGCAGCGAGTGATGATGACTGGTGATGCGGATGAAGAGTCGGTGGAGACGATTCCTCGTAGACAGGCGAAGACGTTGACCTCTGACTCGGAAGGTCAAGGCTCGACCAGAGCTTGATCGTCGGCAGACTGTTTCTCTTACGACGCGGTGGCTTCATCCCAACCAGAACAGCAGCAGCAGCAGCAGCAGCGGCGGCCAGCATCTCTTCCTCTTCTTTCATCTCATCCTCTGCAGTCGTCGTCATCGCATCTTTTCCCCTCTCACCATCGCCATCTCGCGACCCTTCTGCCGTCTCCTCATCCACTACCACTTCCGCTTTTACCGTCGCTTGAAATGGTAGAGCGGAGGCGACGGAGGTGGTGGTGGATGCAGCGTATCCAGCAGCGGTGGAAGAGAGCTCTGCAGTGACCCCTCTGCGAGCCACGTACGTCGACCCGCATCTCGTCAACCTCTGGTTGGCGTTGACGCTGAACGCGAGCACTTCCGGTGACGCACATCCGCGCATGCGCGCCCAGTCTTCGGCCGTCATTCCGTTCTGTGGGTCGTGGAAGGAGACGTTGGCCCGTCCGTCGGTGGCGAGGATGGTGGCGCACTCGATGAAGCCTGCCTTCGCCGCCACCAGCAACGCCGTCATACCTTCCTCGTTGACGTGGTCGACGTTGAGACCAAGACGACGAAACGAACGAATGAGGATGTCAGTCGCTACGTCGTTACCGACGGAGGCACTGTAGATCAGGGCTGTGTTACCTAGGCAACCGAGAAAACACACACACCGCTAACTAAGACTTTATAATTATATGAGACATATAGCCATGCATGGTACAATTAAGCGTAGCAATACAAATAATACGAATCACCACATACATAGCATATACATTGTACATGCATAGAACATGCACAATACACAGGCCTAGTACAATATCATAGTACCGTATACATGTATATCGTAATCGTAATCGTAATCTCCTAATTTCTAAAGCGCTACTCGAAAACTTAGCGCAGGGCATAAAGAAAACAATGGCATAATAAAACGCCAATTTTGGGTGTTGGTTTAAACCTGAAGCCGCTTAAGGCACAAAAGCAGATGACAGACAGGAATATGATTTTTTCGTAGTCGACGAAGTGACAGTCCATATAATATGCAAGAACTCGGGAGGGGAACTTACTTGCGGAGGATTCGAGTGCTTACAGCGCATGTGGCAATGCTTTTTGGCGAATGCATCCGTTTTCAATGCAAGGGACATGACCTACATGTATTGTATATGTACAGGGTGCGGAAAAATAAAGTAATCCCCTACGGTTTTTTGCCCATATCTTGGCCAAACATATGAATTTTTAAATGAAACTTTACAGTCTTAAAGGCAATTCATATTTACGTGCGATGGTCAAGTTACAAACAAATATTTCAAACAGAACAAAAGTTACACCACTTTTAGCTAGGCCAGCCCCCGTTTTTTGACGATTCAAAAACGAAACGCAAAACAAATTAGTTTTTTTTGCCAATATCATGGCCAGAAATAAGAATTTCGAAATGAAATTTTACAGGCTCAAAGACAATTCATATTTACACATAATGACCAGATTTCATCAAAATATTTAAAACAGAACAAAAGTTATACCACTTCTAGTGAGACCAACCACCGTTTTTGACGATTCAAAAACGAA
The DNA here is from genome assembly GCA_949752735.1 of Lumbricus terrestris. Taxonomy (NCBI): domain Eukaryota; kingdom Metazoa; phylum Annelida; class Clitellata; order Crassiclitellata; family Lumbricidae; genus Lumbricus; species Lumbricus terrestris. The sequence goes on from OX457040.1 coordinate 42,751,063, forward strand.
ACGCAACAAAAAGTAACAAAAACACGATTTTATTAAGTCTGATCGCAAATAACTGTTGTCAAATGAACTTGGTAGTGCTTCACAACTTGTGTTCAATGTGCCCACCACCAGTGCCAAAACTTCTTTTGAGTCTCCTTCCAAAGTTCTTGATGGACCTGTTGATTAATATGACAGATTTCTTATTTACCAATTTTATTGTCATCTTGCTAAGTGACTTCTCAGTGACGTGCAGCTACGCTGGCACCCCGTACCTTTTTGAAATAGTAATAATAATGATCATCTGGCAATATCAAGGCTATCTGATAACAATTATTTGAGATGAGACTAAATAAAATCGTGTTTTTGCTACTTTTTGCTGCGTTACGTCTTTGAATCGTCAAAAAACGGTGGGTGTCCTCCTTAAAAGTGCCATAACTTTTATTCTGTTTGAAATATTTTGCTGAAATCTGGCCATTATGTGCAGATATGAATTGTTTTTAAGCCTGTAAATTTCATTTTGAAATTCTTACTTCCGGCCAAGATATTGACCAGAATAATTAAATTGATTTTTTTGTTACTTTTTGTTGCGTCGCGTTTTTGAATCGCCAAAAAACGGTGGGTAGCCTCACTAAAAGCGATATAATTTTTGTTCTGTTTGAAATATTTTTTTGTAATTTGACCATTGTACGTAAATATGAATTGCCTTTAAGACTGTAAAGTTTCATTTAAAAATTCTTATGTTTGGCCAATATACAATATATGGGCTAAAAACCGTAGGTGATTACTTTATTTTGCCGCACCCTGTACATATACAATACATATAGGCATCGCGCATGCGCTTGAGACAAGATGAATGGTCTCTCTGACCCGCGGTCGAGTCCCCGTTGTTTCACTGCTGCTGACTTACACTGTCTGCAGTCAGTCTATAAATTCTGCTTCGGCTGCGGGGGTGCGGGAGGTGGGGTGTAGAAGAGCGGCGCTGTTCTGTGGAGCGACCTCGACCGTTGGCCACTCGTGACGATTCGATCACTTTTGCTGAAATCGTTTTCGCCTTTCGCTTTCCATATTACGATGGACCCTCGGTACGCTTTTATACCTTTCAGAGACGTTGCATATAATATATCTACATTATAAGGCTGAAAGTTTTCCCTTTCTGTTTGTATGGATGCGTGGTGTCCCAAGAAAGGCCCTGAAACCGCTGAGTTTCGGTTGACTAAAAATATTTTAAATCACTCTTACCCAAATTTTTAGGCCAACGAGACTATTTTTGGCTCTCAATTCACTTTAAAATCCTAAATATGAGCGTTTTAATTCGGCCGCGCAGTCCTATGCCCTATATAGTTAGCCTATCGCCTATACGGCTTTAATCAGCCACGTTGCCGTTGCACATAAACTATGACGTCACCGTTAAACAGCAGACGACATTTCGCATGAGTTCGTCATGTCTTGACGTCATTCTTGCCTCTCGCATGTATAATAATAATAATAATTTTCGTCTATTCAACGACCCTGTTGGCAAAACGGAACCGGTTAAGTGTACAATTATGCAGTTGAAACAATTATAGGCCTATTCACATGAATGCAGGTCACAGAAAACAGTGCAGAAACAACAGAGAAAGGAAACTATGAATGTGTGTTTGTGTTTGTCCTGAATTATATGCCCATATACAGTTTCGCGGCTATTGACCGCCAGAACAACCCAGTGGAGGGGTTGGTGAATCTATCTCACCACGGGGGCCTGCGTGGGGACGAAAAGCCGATATTTCGCTATTTTCATATATCTCCCGGGCAACGCAGCGTCCCACATCTAGTATTATATAAAAGCAGTATACAGATTGACAAACCTAGTCCTGTATATAGCTAAGGCGCCTTATACGCGAACCCATACACTTGGGATCGGTATGTAGGCTCTAGGTAAATTTTATGCGCGCAGACTTACTATACTTTGAACCGCCGCAGCACCATCATCCAATATCCTTATTCTTTTTGTTCGCTTTGCATTGCTTCGCTTTTGTCAATCCTCAGCCGGATATTATTGTGCCCATCCTTTTTATGCACGCTCTTAGCCCCACTTAAATAACTGTTTGTCTTCTACAATACTGGTGCAGATGCAAACCACCACCACCACCACCACCACCACCACCACCACCACCACCACCACTGTCACGTCATGCCATTACGCCGACGTCGCTTCGCGACGGTTGGCTGCATGAGCGGACCAATGTACTCCAGCAAGATCTGTCCTTTACGGTCCTCAATAGCGCCGCTCCCGATAGACCGGTCCACAACGTGATGTTATCGAGCCAGCATATTCTAGGTCTACCGCGGCTACGAACACACTCCACCTATTTTCAGCTCCTTATTCGCTTTAGAAACCAAGATATGACATTTCAATTTTCGCCGTGTTATTTACACTATCGCTGCAATTGCGACGTCATATTTGAACCGTTGTGCAATAACAAATGCACGTTGCGTCAATTTTTCGCCAAAGCTTAGGATGAAACTCGAGCTCTCTCAGCGCAACCGCCCTGGGAAAGATAAATGCCTTAGGCCAAGGAGTATGTATATATACACTAAGAGGAGCCCCATGCAACATGAGTTTCACCAGCAGAATTGGGGAAGACCTTCCAAGCAGAGGGGCATAAATTACCATTTATAAACCCCAAATGGGCGGCGAAGCTGGAGCTGGCTTTGGGGACGAAAAATCGAAATTTCCCGTGCAACGCCAGGTACCCCAGCTAGTACAATATATATGGAGCACTGCATGTGGTGTTTTTTTGGTTCCAAGTCGAGCTGACCGAATTTCCTGACAGCTCTCATTCTATTCTGGAATGGCTGAAGACCTGTGGAGAATCCGATATGCAATTAGTATTGCGATACGCTGATGTCAATACTAAGAAGACTGGACTCATGCCAAGAAGTCATTATAGCATCTTATGAAGACCATGGAGTGTGTAAAAAAGTAGTCAGTGGGTTACTTTTGAAGATGCCTCGTGATGTCGTAGAACACCATTTATCACTATATATATATATATATATATATATATATATATATATATATATATATATATATATATATATATAGAAGCCTGAGCGTCTGATGTAAATTTAGTTTTTAAAGCATAATAAGACTGTAGACATTCTTTGTAATTGAATCGATTGTAACGAATATGCATAATGCACATGCTCTGACCGTCGAAACATGTTATATCCTGGCAGTCATCTAAGAGGTAACCGTCTAAACAAGACAACCGTCTATTAAGAGACAGCCATCTATAATTGGGCTTAATTCCAAAAACGGTTAAGTCCCTCTTTGAAAAGTGGACTAACCGTTTTTAGAATTAAGCCCTTCATTTATAGACAATCTCATCTCTATAATAATTATTATACAGAGACAGTCATCCATATATATATATATATAATATATATATATATGTTATATATATATTATACAGAGACAATCATTTAAAGAGACAGTCACAATCGTCTCAGATATAAGTTCTTAAGTGTATTTGGTTGGTCTTGCATGTCTTGTCAATCGTGTCAAGTGCACGTGCACTCATGATCATGACATTGACTCATGATCATCGTACCTTGGCAGTCGGCAATGTCCGGATCGACGTTGTTCTTGACTAGAATCCGAACGACATCGTTGCATCGCAGTTGACAAGCATAGCTGAGCGCCGTTCGTTGGCATTCGTCCCTCAGATTCACATCGGCTTTCTTACTCAACAGCAATTGAACCAGCTTCTCGCGCGTCTTCTCCTCCTAGAAAATGAGACTGCATAATTATCAGCATAATTAATTATTGCTAACACTTAGAACATTAGATCGTCTCAGCAGTCGGAAAGTTGTTTAGTTATAGGGCCACTTACAGCCTTACACACTGCATCATATTTAGCGCATCTACGTACTCGCATCCTTTTGACAGACAGACAGACAGACGGACAAACAGACAAACAGACAGACAGACAGACAGATAGGCAGACCGAGACAGACAGACAGTAATCGACAGAGGTAAAAGCAAAGACAGAGACGAAGCCATGCATACAAGGGAGATAGAGCGAGACAGAAAGAAAGAAAGCGAAAGAGAAGAGATGGCGTGAAAAAGCCGTGAAACGTATGCGCGACAGAGGGGAGGAGAAGAGATAAAGATGAATTATGGAGATGGAAATAACGAGAAAAAAAGATAAAAGATATGTAAGAGTTATAAATAATATACATGGAAATAATTTCCCGCCATCAAAGGTCAGAATCATGTAATCATGCAAAAAAAGGAACAAATGGTTGCGCGAGCGTCAGCCACAGGTTGACATGGCATTTTAAATAGCCAACTCAGTCTCCGCTATAAACAGAATCCATGCGTATAGGCCTACATGTATAATACTATCTTTTTTGTCTGTTCTGTTCAGCTGAACTAAGAAACAGTTCGTTTTAGAAATGCAAAGGTTCACGACGAAACAGACAAGACATTTTAAAAACAGCACAAGACATTTCGAACGAATAATTTGACGGATGTCGTCTTGCTGCATGGTTGAATGAAGACAAGTCGACCGAACAGACAGAAACAGACAGAGACAGATAGACAGACCAACAGAGACAGACAGAATGACAGACAAAGACAGAGACAGAGACGAAGAGGAAGAATCGAGACTGTGAGAGACGGCGACGGACGAAAACTTGGCAGTACATTTTTTGTGCCAATTTTGCTGGCAACGCACACGACCTCAACTGAAGGTGGTCGAATTAAGACGGAGAGCAGGCGGGTCAGCCGGAGCAGGAGGAAAGCAGAATCTTAATTTACGGCCGCAGTTACGTGGGCATACCCGCATATGCCATGATGAATTGTTGCTATGGACGCTGGTCGCCTTGAAAACAGTCGCCATGCATGACAAATGGTCGTCAGGGTAAGCGTAGTCGTTTTGATAGATTGTGACATCTAAGCGAGGCCGACATCATCTGTACCACTGCAGCGTCTGCGCTATTCACTGCATCAACGGTTACCATGTCATTGATCATGACAACAGTTGCCATGCATCCATGGCAACGGATGACCATAAACTACGAAGGATCACGGTGTGCAGGTTTAGCATATACAACTACAAACATGCATATACTGTGACGATGGAACATTTTCTGTCTTTGATAGAATTACTCTCTGCTGCGCCTAAGTCACCTAAATCCGCTCGGGACCGACATGCACAGCGTCGTCGGAAATACTTGACTCTGCATGACAGAAAATTTCCGATCCAATAATTTATTGCAATCCAAAGACTTCTGTATTATTGCATGGTTCCCGGACAATTTGAAGCGGACAAGAATTACTCTCATCAATCCAATTTCTATTGAAGCAAGAATTACTCTCATCAATCCAACTTCCATTCAAGCAAGAATCATTTTTATCAATCCAACTTCTATTGAAGCAGGTCCGTTTCATCAACCCAACCAGTGGCGGCGCTAGGGGGGCTAGGGGGCTAAGCCCCCTATAAGAGGCTCAGCCCCCTCTAAAAAAGGGCCATCCGATTTTTTTCATTAAAATATCCACGATTTTCGGCCGACGACTAAAAAAAGGTCGTCAGAAATTTCGGCGGTGAAAATAGAAAATTTTCATGAGATTTCGGCCGATGACTAAAAAAGGTCGTCAGAAATTTCGGCGGATGAAAATGGAAAATTTCCGCCGCGAGGCTTCAGCCCCCCCCCATACTGAAATCCTGGCGCCGCCACTGAATCCAACTTCTATTTAAGCTACAATATTTTCATCACGGCTCACCGAAACCGCTTTAACCATTGAGAAGGACTACTCTCTTACACAAGACCCAACAATATTGTGTTTTTTCTGTTCCATTTAATGCTGTAAATAGGCTATATTTGTGAAAACTGAAAGCATTCCCTATGATGTGCTCCCATTACATTTATTGGAGAACAGCAACATTCTTTGTCCCATAGCCTATAATATAGGCTTAGAGCTCGTCATCTCTGAAATAATTCTCACAAAATATCGACTATTTTCCAACAAAATAACACGAGAAATGATGAGTTCAAAATGAACAGTAGCGTTTAGTAGTCACAGCTAATTCCAATATTAATGACTTAGAGTTCATGCATGCATAGAGTGACGTTCGTGCTAAGTTTAATTATAAAAGAAATTGAATCTTCCATTTAGGCTGTTTAGTCTTTGTTTCCATTGACCAGCATTGCGGCCAATGAAGAAAGATTCCTAATCGCAACATCGCTTGATCTATGCAATCACGTGGTAATTACTGCAAAGTCTTGCAGTTGGTTGCATGCATGCTTTCTCGTCATCATATACTTTTTACTGAGGAGACCGTTATACGTAAACTTACGTCTAGTTTTTAAGCTACACATTGCTATCTGAAGAGAATAATTGTCCTGAATGATAGACTCATTAGTCTAACTGACATTATTGCTCACTTTCTCTCCATTGATCCGGATGTATTGATTTCTCAATCGCAATTAATTTGTCTAATAGTAGTCGTATAGTTTTCTATATTAATTAATGAAATATGAGCCTAGTAAATATCGCGCCTTGATAATAATACGTACAGTATCATGTACATAGGCTAATACAGGGTGCGGCAAAATAAAGTAATCCCCTACGGTTTTCAGCCCATATCTTGGCCAAACATACGAATTTTTAAATGAAACTTTATAGTCTCAAAGGCAATTCATATTTACGTACAATGGTCAAATTACAAAAACATATTTCAAACATAACAAAAGTTATATCCCTTTTAGTGAGGCCACCCACCTTTTTTTGACGATTCAAAAACGAAACGCAAAAAAATTAGGCTTTTTGCTAATATCATGGCCAGAAGTAAGAATTTCAAAATGAAATTTTACAGGCTCAAAGACAATTCATATTTACACATGATGGTCAAATTTCATCAAAATATTTCAAACAGAACAAAAGTTATACCACTTTTAGTGAGGCCACCCACCGTTTTTGACGATTAAAAAACGTAACGCAACAAAAAATAAAAAACGTGATTTTATCAAGTCATATCTCAAATAACTGTTTGGAACTGAACTTGATAGTGATTCACAACTTGTGTTCAATGTGCCCACCGCCAGTAACAAAACTTCTTTTGAGTCTCTTTGCAAAGTTCTTGATGGACCTGTTGATTAATCTGACAGATTTCTTATTTACCAATTTGATTGTCATCTTGCAAAGTGACTTCTCAGTGACGTGCAGCTACGCTGGTACCCTGCTCCTTTTTTAAATAGTAATAATAATGATCATCTGGCATTATCAAAGCCTATTTGATAACAATTAATTGAGATGAGACTTAATAAAATTGTGTTTTTGCTCCTTTTTGCTGCGTTGCGTCTTTGAATGGTCAAAAAATGGTGGGTGGCCTCCTTAAAAGTGCCATAGCTTTTATTCTGTTTGAAATATTTTGCTGAAATCTGACCATCATGTGCAGATATGAATTGTCTTTAAGCCTGTAAATTTCTTTTTGAAATTCTTACTTCCGGCCAAGATATTGGCCAGAATAATGAAATTGGTTTTTTGTTACTTTTTGTGGCGTCGCGTTTTTGAATCGTCAAAAAACGGTTGGTAGCCTCACTAAAAGTGATATAACTTTTGTTCTGTTTGAAATATTTTTTTGTAATTTGACCATTGTACGTAAATATGAATTGCCTTTAAGACTGTAAAGTTTCATTTAGAAATTCGTATGTTTGGCCAAGATATGGGCTGAAAACCGTAGGGGATTACTTTATTTTGCCGCACCCTGTACATGCATAATACAAACAGTTAATTAATTGCTTGGTCAGCAAAAGCAGTGACCCAGTATGCTAAAGGCCTAATGCTAGTTTGAAGTATACTATAATACAAGTGTACATGTATAGTTTGTCTTCTCTGAGTGGCACTGAGCCATGGCAGGGAATTCACTTGGGAGATTTAGACGATGCAGAGATGATGCAGAGTCCTAGTTCTGTATCAGCCAGAGTGCCAACCTGTCAGAACTCTTATAAGAGCGCAGCAGCAGCAGCAGCAGCAGCAGCAGCAGCAGCAGCAGCAGCAGCAGCAGCAGAATCCATTTTCGTTGTCGGACCGTTTCCCTAAGGACTCGCTCGGCAGACATTTTTGATGGAAATGACGCTGCAAAAGCGTCATGTACATTATCTCATCTTCAGCTCCGTAGTGCTTAAAGTATGCTGCTATAATAGACGCTCGTAATAATTGGGCGCACGACAGCCGACTTGCATCAGAAGTGCCATTGCCGAAGCACGGTTTCTTCAGAGTAAATGCAACGCATATAATTATATCAGGTAGCCTATAGGCTATATACAGCCGCTACACTACCCACGCAGAGATATACCTAACATATATATATATATATTACGCATATATAATTATATACATGTATAATACATTTATAATTAATTATGTATACATTCGCATGCAGTTATAGGCACATGCACATTGTTCAGTCTTTGTATATTATCTATTGCATATAATTATAGACCTAGCATACAAATATAGGTTTGTGTGTGTGTGTGTGTGTGTGTGTGTGTGTGTGTGTGTGTGTGTGTATGGGTGAGAGAGAGAGAGAGAGAGAGACCGACAGACAGACAGACAGAAACAGAAACAGAGACAGAGACAGACAGAGACAGAGGCAGACAGACAGACGGAGAGTGTGTGCGTATTTCGACAGGTGTCTGAACGAAAAATTCACATGATTATGATAATCGGTGAAAGACATTCTAGACAACCGTCTTCCACATAAACTACGTCTTGAGCTTCTCAGCCTCTCTCTCCCTCTGTTTAGGAAGCGCCTGAAGACTATACTATTCGTTAGCGACAGTGCTAACTTTGGGTCGGGAGCGCTACTGAATCTGTGAGCGGCGCTATACAAATGTTCAATTACAATTACAATTACAATTACAATTACACGAGGGGGAAAAAGTCATCGAACAACTGGTGGCAGTTGATTGTCATTTCCTTTTCTTGTCTCTTGACGCAGAACACAAAGCATAGAAAGAAGCAACAGGCGACCGCATGCTAAGGCGTTCTATTTCTCACTTATGTCTCGGCTAATTCTTTTTGCACAGCGATGCTGATGAGATGAGTTGTCTAGACGGTACATCATAAACTCTTAACGCCTTGAATCCATCCAGACTGGAGAGGAAGTTCAAGTGTCACCTTTGCAAAATCGAACGGCTTTGTGAGGGAATAGGCGCTAGATAAATGGCCAGATATATATATATATATACATCAATGCATAAAATTAATGCACATAGGCCTACATACATCAGAAAGAAACCAAAAAAAGTGCATACATACATTCAAACATACATACATACATGGGGTTGCCAGGTGGCCTTGAGGAAATTACCGGACAATGGCTATCGCGTTACTGGGCCATATATATCTATATGCGTGTCACTGTGTACAAATATGTATACAATAATATTTATACATTATATATGTGTGTAACTGTATATATTATATGGGGCACGGTGGTGTAGGGGTATGTTCGTCGCCTTGCAACCGAAGGGTTGCAGGTTCGAATCGACCTCAAATCGCCACGTAGGGACCTTGTGCAAGTCCTTCACCGGCAATTGCTCAGCGCCTCGGCGTGAAACTCCGATGCAGTGTACGCGCTGTGGTCGGGAGCGCCTCTGAGTAGTTAACATGAAGGGGCGCTATAGCAAGTGCACATACAAGCAAATAGCGGTAGTGGCAGACGGCAGTAGCGGTGCCGGGGACTGTTTGAAAGTAGCACCTTGTGAGCCAAACCACGAACGCCTAGATAAACTGGCTTAATTTTTACATCTAGACGTGCGTTTGGAAACTGAAACTGCCAAATACAGGCCTTTATACCTATAGGGCGGATAAAACTCTGCATAGGCTGATTTGAAATTTTGGCGCCGGGAAGAACGACTGAATTCGGATATTAAACTATATTAAAAACTCCATTTAACGGTTTTATCACTCTGATCAGTTCCATTCTGTAGATAACCCCAGCTGACCCAGACTTGCATGAAAAAATGTGAGCGCATCATTAGGGCGACTCGAGACAAATATTATCCCTACTCAGTAGGCCTACAGCCCTACACAGTGTGGGGTTTATGATGCAGGCTACAAAGGCCAGAGAGCTAGAGAGGCAGATTGACACGGACAGACAGGGACAGAGAGAAATATATAGAGAGGCAGACAAGTACAGACAAATTATAAGCGTCCCTGTTTAAGGGACAGGAGGAAGATAGACGTACAGAGAGTGAGTGGATCGAGTGTGCTGAGAGAGACGGACAGACAGACAAACAAACAGACAAAGAAAGATATAGGCCTACATATGGAGATTTGGTTCAACTACAATTTGAACTCTGTATCAATCCTTCTGCTTTATACACAATTAGGTATAATTGTCTATGATCCGTGCATCATAAATTATATTTGGATATGTTTTCATAAATTCTATTTAGCGACGCTGTCATTTCGACGATGATTATAGTGCACATGTGTATTTGGCTCTGTTTCACAAAGCAATCAATTATACGTTGGAAAATCGTAAGCAGATATCTTTTTATGGCCCCCTGAAAATACACTCCAACACTTGTGGTGATCAAAATTCCAAACCCGTTGACCTCCAATGCTGATAAAACTTCACAGCAATAATAATTTACCGGACACCGCCATGTCCGGTAATGTCTGAAATTTCTGACCGGAGTGACACCGGACAGTTTGCGTAAATACCGGACTGTCCGGTTCATTACCGGACGCCTGGCAACCCTATTAAAGCACATAGGGCCTAGTGCGTCTTCAAGCGACCTACTCAGAGGCACTCCCAGCCCTGACACGGCTTAAGAAGTGTGATTTGAAGAATAATAAAAAAGCAGATGAGTTCAAGCGAGGCATCAAATGGCAAGTCTAGTGGGATGCCATTCCAGATGCAGGTACCAGCAACAATCTAAACAAACCCGACGCTGTCTAATAGAGTTATAAGTTCCAAGGATCATAGCTTCTCCTTGACGAAGAGAATTCGACGGACTGGGAGACCAGAGATATAGACCTATAGACCGACGCAGATCAACCAAGAAGGCACTGGCAAACAGGTGCAACATTTCTGTAGGAGAAGATGGGGTGCATGCATAGGAAACAAGGGACCAGCGAAAGACATCTAAGTAGGAGCAGGCTTGGGCGGAGCTTATCAGGGGCTATAGGTGGGACTAAGCCTCCCAAGAAGACCCAGATTCATTTTTGTAACCGTGCAAATGGTATCTTTTCTTGGGCTTAGCCCCTCCCTCAAGCAGGGATGGGCAGTAATTTAATTGAGTAATTGAAATTACGTAATTTAAATTACAATTGTAATTGGTAATTTGTAATTTGATGCTCTGCATCAAAGTAATTTGTAATTTGTAATTCAATTACATTTGTTCCTGTAATTTGTAATTTCAATTACATTCTGCAAAATCAAATTACTTTGAATGGTCTATATTAGAATTCTTTGATGAATCATGCGATCTTTGCAACAGTGAATCATCCGTAGGCTATTTAAAGTTAGGGCCTATGTGGCTACCTGCACAGTTTGCAGACCAAACTAAAAGAATACATGAGTTGCTAGTAACAACATCTGAATATACCACAGGTAGCGAAAAACATACTGAGCATCTAGTGGTCATAAAGAAGAAAATAAAGAGGACGAATTTAATGGTTTTAATGCGCAGCGTGTTAGTGACCATAAATTAAGTCAACTAGCAGAAACAAAAACCATTTATAAATCTTGCAGATTATGGAATATGACAGAAAAGGGAACTAATAATGCCTCATAGCTCTACAACTACTAACAAATTCTTTAAATACAATTTAATGATGCCCTGCCAGTAGATAGATATAGGCTCTTTAGTTTTACAGGCATGATTGCAAGGCGTAACAAACGATCAGATAGGCCTAACTTGTTTGAACGGCTGCTACTTCTAAAAGAAAGCTACACAATAAATAATGATACAAGTAGAAATAAGGGAAAAGGCATGCACTTTCTGCCTGAGATTTTTATTCCAATGATTTAAGCCCCAAAGTAATTTGTAATTGATGTAATTGAAATTACGTAATTTGTAATTTGTAATTTGAGGCTCTGAGTCAAAAGTAATTTGTAATTTGTAATTCAATTACATTTTCTCCAGTAATTGGTAATTTGTAATTGAATTACATGCTGCCCTGTAATTTGCCCATCCCTGCCCTCAAGAAGGCGAAGACTCATAAATTTGTTCGGGAAAATGGTTCTGTTCACGAAAGCGAAACTTCCGAATGGCTAAAAAATGGTCATCAACTTTTTTGGGCCGAGAAAATATTTGTCGGCGCCGCTCGTTCTGGACCGAGTCTCAACCCCAACAGATTTAGCCCTTCCAAGAAGGGGAACCAATCTCCGCCCATGGGAGTAGGAGCATAATCATCTTCGGATGCGAACCGCTGATGAGGGAAAGTTCGATCAAAGCTCCCAATATAATTATCCCAACTGGCAGATCTACACTTAGGCACAGGACTATCAATTCTACTATAATTGTATAGCGATGAATGGATGCAGAGGAGCCAGAGCAATATTATGAGACAGAGAGACAGACAGACAGAGACAGATACAGATAGAGGTACAGAAAGAGGTAGATGCGCCACAAGCATACACACATGGATGCATGCAAGCAGAAGTACATAAATGCGTCCATGCATGTACATAATATGCAATATGCATTCATATACAATACATGCATATATACATGCGTACAGACACGTGTATGCATGCATGTGTGCATGCATGTGTGCATGAATATCATGCATGCATACACTATTACACGCACATACATACATGCATGAACGCATGCATGTATATTGTATACATGTATATATTATATTCGTAAAAAGCTCATGTTCAATTGTTCATTCCATTGTTCTTTTCATCTTCACTCCTTGCATACGCTGCACCATGGCACGAGGCTGCACTTGTCGACACAGAATGTTTCCATAGACTACATTTTTTTATCGAACTCGTGACAACAATTGCAGCCGAGTCGAAATCAGCAGAGAAACGACGACGGTGCAAACGATAGCATCGGAATTCGGAACACATGTAAAGAGCAAAGCAAAAACAGGAATAACCCTATTCCATTGAAAAGCAGCAAAAAAGCAGAACACTGCAGGATATGCATCTATGGCATAGAACAGGACTCGAGTGAATCTGCATGCGACAAAGTCAGTTAAAAAATGGAGACATCTGTAAGAGACATCGATCCAGAGTTGAGATGGAAATCAGTGCAGGAGTCCCCTTTCAACGCTGCAGAAGCAGAATAAGAAGAGTGGAAACGGCGCAACTGGGTGCAATCAAATGAATAGAACACTACAGAAACACTGAAGGAAAAACATTAGCACCGACAACTAGCATGCAATAATAAATGTATGTATATTCGTTTTATTCAATAAACAACAGACAGAACGCTGTAGGTTTACATTAACAGTATGGCTGCTTAAAGCTTATGGTCAAAATAGTTAGTACATGTTTTTGAATAACATTCTTGGGATAAAGTTTAACGAGTCTTTATTGGGGAGGATGAAATTGTGAGCCCTTTCCCTAAAGTTATATAATGGATCACGTTGTAGTGGAAAGAGGTTACGGAGGACATGAAGTTCGTTTCCCAGAACAGCTTTGAAAAGCACTTTATCAGCCTCTTGAGCTAAAGTTTCTGCTGTAAGTGTATCAGGATGTAAGTAGCCGGCTCGTCTAAGTTTGTTCATGAGGCCCTCAAGACGGGATTTGTCCAATCCACTAGCCAGACCCCACCAAGCAGGAGAGGCATACATAACTCTTGATATGATAGTAGCTCTAGTAAAAGTTTGTAACTCTTGTATGGATGCCCCATGAGCCTTGAGGGTTCTGATGGCATAGAGTGAGGCAGTACCAGAGCAGATAATCTTGTTGATGTGGTCTGTAACAGTTAATTTCTCTCCAATGAGAACTCCTAATGCCTTGATGGATTTTGTACGGGAAACTCCAGAGATTGATGAATGTGTTGAGAGTGAGCTCTTGTTGCGTCTGATAATAGCAATTTCACGTGTTTTGTCGGAATTGATCCGCAAGTTCTTTCCTTTAGACCAGTTGGTGATGTGTTGGAGTTCATCTGTTGCAGTAGATAAGTGATTAGAGCCAATAAAGAGATAGGAATCGTCAGCATATTTAGAGAGACGGTTCTGGGAATGAAGAGGGTGGAGGTCAGATGTACCTACTATGAAGTCAGCTGGGCCTATAACAGATCCCTGAATAACACTGGCGTTGATGGTATTAGAAGCAGATGTAACTCCTTTGAAGCGAGTTGAGTGTTTCCTGCCATGTAAGTAGTTGACGAGCCAGTTGTAGATACAATCTAGAATGTTCAAGGATGCTAATAAGCTTGTTATTGCAGAGTGTTAATCAAATGCTTTTGAGTAGTCCATAGAGATTATAACAACATGATCATTACTCTTGAGTAGATCCGAAGCGTGATGTATAATGGATATCAGAGCAGCGGTGGTCGAGCCAGTTGGTCGAAAGGCATATTGGTCATGAAGAGACATCGGTTCAGGCATGTCAACAAAACTAGGATATAGGTAGGTGTGGACAACAATACGTTCCACTATCCGAGAGAGATAGATATTATGATCAGAAAAGTGATGACACAACAGAACAATAGCTGCGGAACACTCAAAAGGAAGAGAACGTGACCGAGTTCAATTTTTTTAAACCCAGGAAAGACAGCAAAATGGCAGAATAGGCTATATATACAGTGTAAACTTTGAGTTGATAAAAGATGGAAGATAAAAGATTTTAGCGAACCACAAGAATAGTAGAACAGACAAACATCAATAGATAAGCTGAAGCAAAAATAAATAGAAATTATTCAGTAATTCGGTGACAGACTGCAACCGATTACAATAATTATTTATACATTTATGCTGTTCGAAAGATGAGCAAGATAATATGCAATTCAAACGATTCACACGATCGCAAATCACAGAAGACATTTGTAATCACAAAATTGCCACCATACCAGGCGTATGCTATATGTATCGAGGACTTAAAGTGTGCCTGGACGGTCATGGACGGCGTCCATGCACTTATTTTAAAATGTGAAAGTCGTCCTGCCACTTATTGGCTAGCTGCCGCTAGCACATACTGCAGACTGGAAAGGTAAGGGGCGTCCAGGCACTTCTTTTTGAAAAGTTAAGGGGCGTCCAGGCACTTATTGTGGAAAGTTAAGGGGCGTCCAGGCACTTCTTTTGGAAAGTTAAGGGGCGTCCAGGCATTTCTTTTGGAAATTTAAGGGGAGTCCAGGCACTTTTTTGGAAAGTTAAGGGGCGTCCAGGCACTTCTTTTGGAAAGTTAAGGGGTGTCCAGGCGCTTATTTTTCCGCACTTTAAGCACTGTATGTATCTATCTGCCAACTAGAGAATGAAGGAAGAGCTAAACCTAGGGCATCTACCGGATTCGAACCGCGCACCGTAACCACTTAAAGCCAGATTAAAACCAATGGAAAAAGAAAAAAACAAGCGTCGGTGATAAAGCAGGGCAAGTCAGTACAAATGTCCTGGCAAAGAAGCCAGTCTCTGGTCGTCGTGGCGCCGCCCTGTCAAGCCAGAATTTTTGCCCTGCTGAGAATAATTACATATGAGCATAATTATATGGGGCATAGATTCTCTGCGCTGGCTATAGTTGTATAAGACCGCCCTCTGGCGAAGTCTGGTTGCCACAAATTTCTGGCGCCACATCTGAAGATAACACTGAACGAAGCCAAATTCCGGTCACACAGCAGCAGAGTCTTTAACTTTCTCCTTGACGACAATAATATATATATCCTTATTAAAAAATTGTATTCATTAATGAAGAATGTTCCGCATATCTGTGGTCCTTCGCAGTAACCATATACTGCTGCTGCTGCTGCTGATGAATCAGCAGCCAGAGTATCAACTGTTGAGATGCTTGATCAAATAAAGAACTGATGAAGTGAATCACAAGACTTAAATCTATATAATACTAGATTAGTCTGCTGCTGAGAATTAGGAAAAGCGGGGAACAAAAGCAGATTTATAGTAGAATGAATCTATTGCATCAGTGCTCTTTCAAGATTTTCATAAAAAATTAATGTGCTTATAATCTAGCCTTGCGACACGAAACTTTGTTGGCGGAATTTCACCGAGGGGAGACATACTGGTGATTATGGGTGACTTCAACGCGAAAGTTGGTGAGGACAGAAGTGGATGGGAAGAAGTAGTGGGTAAGTACGGACTGGGTGTACGAAACGAGGCAGGGGAGAGAATGCTGGAGTTCTGCGATTCCAATGAACCAGTGGCGGTTCTAGACTTTTCAGACTGGGGGGGCTAAAATTTGCATTAGCCCCTCCCTTCCCATAGATGTATATGTTCACGCAGCTGAGTGTGTTGGCCCCCGTTGCCCGTTTCAGCAATATATTCACATAAAAATTGATATTAGGCTATCTGACTGACATTCCATAGGCCTAAATAGAATGATTTTTAAAGTACAGAAATTTTAGTGAATGAAAAGAATGAACGACTGAATAAATAAGTTTTCATTGAACAAAACTTGTGTCCATGAGTCACAGTTAGGCCTACAATGATGAATCAAGAACAGTGCAACAGGTTCTGAGAAAGACTCGTACCTCAATTCTATCTTTGAGGATTACAATTAACACATCAAAGAAAAACGTATCATGTCTAACTTTTGTCAAAACCAACATTTTTAGCTTTTCTAAAAGACAGTACAAAAGGGTTTAATTAAGAGGACAGTTTTTGTATGCCCTGCCAAAATGTATATAAAGAATGTTGTATGTCACCTTCTGAAGAATAAACAGAGCACAAATGTTGCATGTTCAGCTTGTCTGTTACACTGTACTTGATTCATTATTGTAAATCTAGCACATGTTTTGAGCAAATAAATCATGTCTAAATAAGTTTACAGACAAAATAGCTCCAATTTATCTATTTTGCAGTTGTGCAGAACATTTTTTCACCTGTCAGGTTGCGAAAAAGAACAATAGGCTTTCTTGAAAATGATCTTTTTAATGTTACACCTCCATGTATAATTAAGCTTAGTAAAGATTTTGTGGAGTACAAGTATCCTTTTTAGGCTTCCTTCCATAACAAAACTTGGTTTATATCATAATATTCTCATGTCATATAATATAATATGAGTGTTCTGCTTAGTGCATATATCTATTCACCTGCTTAATGAACTAAGCCTATTCAATGACATCAAGAAAATAGGATAATTAGGTTAACTATCTTACATTTTCATTAGCATCTGAAATTATAAACTCAGTTTTCCTGAAACCGATAAATTTACATTTAGTTGGAAAACCCTTATGAAAAATACCGATGTTCTTAATTTCTTGTTTGCATTTTCCCACTCTTGCAAAAATCTGACCGGCACCATCGTGTTTGTGCCTTCTGCAAAAGTACTTGAGGGCGCACATGTTTCGAGCAAATATATTCCTGCAACTGGCAAATTATCCCATGACTTATCCCTTTCAACGTAGATTCATTATGCCATTTTACATACCTGCTGTAGGATTATCATTTCCGTCGAAAACTTCATCGTTTAACTCATCGACGTTTCTCTTTTTAATTCTCACAAGTTTGTCGAATTTGTCCATTTATAATGATGTGCCCATGTGAGTGCTCCAAACGGGTTCTAGTGCCCACTGTCCAGCTTGCAGATATGCACATAATTATATACAGCATACAGTATACACTATTATAGTACACATGGAATCTTATCTGATCTGGCCTCCTCTGACCACCTGTGCTGCTGCTGCAGATGCTGGGGCTTGTGGCCGCCCCGCTGTCATCGTGAACTAAGGATGAAGCTGGTGTCACTACAGACTGCAGCGTATACAGGGTCATTAATTAAGTGCTGGCGTATGGCTTAATCTCAGCCGCTGAAGCCGTAATTAGTTCTTCACTTTCGCTTGAACATCCCAAGGGTCCTCTGTAGTCGAAGGTCAGCTATTAGTATAGATAGACATGTGCTTGTGTCTGAGCATTCTCATTGAAGCAACAGTACTAGGCGGTATGTGAAAGGTGATATTGCTATGTTACAGTACCAAAGCTTCTCAGAACAGCATCTATGAATTATTGAATTAAGAGGCCTTGGTGCCAACAGACATTGTAGGCAATATATAGCTGATTAAGCGTTAAACTGGGGGGGCTAAGATTTGTATAGGGGGGGCTAGGAAAATCTAGGGGGGCTAACTTTTCAGCTGGGGGGGCTGTAGCCCCCCAGCCCCCCGGTAGAACCGCCACTGCAATGAACTACGAATAATGAACACATGGTTCGAACAACCGAAAAGAAGACTTTATACATGGACGACGCCGGATGGAAAACACAGGAATCAGATCGACTACGTGTTGGTGAACAAAAGATGGAAGAGCACGATAAAAGATGTAAGAACAAGACCGGGGGCGGATTGCGGAACAGACCACGAGATAATAGTGGCTACATTACAGCTAAAGTTGAAGAAGTTGAAGAGAGGCAAAAGACTGACCAGTTTCGATTGCAAAGGCATAACACCAGAATACAGGGTGGAGATAATGAATAGGTTTGAGATCTTAGAGAGAGACGATACAACGGAAGAGGAGGATGCAAACAAGCTATGGACAAAGATGAAAACTGCGATTCAGGAGGCGGCGGAGAAACATGTACCAAAGAAAACGTCAAGGAAAATTACACCATGGCTATCCAAAGAGGCCATTGAGGTGGCAATGGAAAGGAGAGTAGCAAAAAAGGAAGGGAATAGGGATAGGGTAAAAACATTGAATAAGGCCTTCCAAAGGAAGGCAAGGGAGGATAAGGAAAACCATCTCAAGGAAATGTGCAAGGAGATGGAGGAAGAAGGGAAGAAAGGAAGAACTAAAGAACTGTTCGCAAAGATAAAGGAAATAACAAAGACAGCAGGTCCTAGAATGGGATCACTCAAGACAAAGGATGGGAAGATAATAGGAGACGAGGAGGAGATGAAGGCAAGGTGGAGAGAGTATACGGAAGAGCTGTACAAGGAGGACGAACATGTCGTGAAGGAAAACATCAAAATAGAGGAAGTTGAAAACGAACCAGAGATATTGGAGGCAGAGGTGGAGTGGGCGATAAAACAGTTAAAGGACAACAAAGCGCCAGGACACGATGGAATACCTATAGAACTGGTAAAAGCGGGAGATGAAGCAGTGGTGAGGACTATTACAAAGCTATGCAATCAAATCTGGAGAACTGGGGAGTGGCCGGAGGATTGGAAAAGGTCAGTGTTCATACCAATATTCAAGAAAGGAGACGCGAGAGAGTGTGGAAATTATCGAACGATAGCGATGATATCGCACACGAGCAAAATACTACTCAAAATAATCCACAAAAGAATGGAGAAGACAATTGAAAGAGAATTACCAGCCAACCAAGCGGGATTCAGGAAGGCGCGTGGAACGCGTGATCACATCGCCAATATAAGGTGGATTATGGAGAGACAGAGGGAGTACGGGCAAGAGGTGCATATGTGTTTTATAGACTACAGCAAGGCGTTTGATTGCATAGACCATACACTACTGAGGAGGACACTAATCGAGATGGGAATTCCGAAGCATCTGGTTAAACTACTGAAAGGCCTTTACGTGGATCAAGAGGCGGTTATAAGAACTGAATATGGAGACACAGAGAAATTTAAAATAAGGAAAGGAGTGAGGCAGTGGTGCATTTTGTCCCCTTTCCTGTTCAATCTGTATGCCGAGAGAATTATGAGGAGGGCTGGATTGGAGGAGGCAACAGAGGGGGTAAGGATAGCGGGGAAAATACTGAATAATTTGAGGTACGCTGATGATACGACATTATTGGCGGGTAAGAAGGACGACCTGGCCGAGTTAATAAGAAGAGTCAGGATGGAAAGCGAAAAGGCGGGACTATACTTCAATGTAAAGAAAACAAAAGTTATGACAACTGCAACATGGGAAAACTTTGAGGTGGATGGAGAAACGATAGAGGTAGTATCGAGCTTCACATTCCTGGGATCTATGTTAGAGAAGGAGGGAAGATGTGATATGGAAATAAGGCGGAGGGTATCAATGGGAAAAACGGCAATGAACGGTCTGGGAAATATTTGGAAAGATAAATATGTGAGCAGGGAAACAAAGAAAAGACTGGTAAGAGCACTGATCTTCCCGGTCGTCCTATATGGATGCGAAACATGGACAAAGACATTGGATATGGAAAAGAAAATCAACGCGTGCGAGATGTGGATTTGGAGAAAAATGTTAAGGATTTCATGGACGGAGAAGAGAACTAACGAATCGGTGCGTGAGGAGCTCGGAATAGAGAGAGATGAGACACTACAGCAAACAGCGACTTGGAGGAAATTGAGCTACTTCGGCCATGTGATGAGATCTAACGGTTTGGAGAAGGAGCTGATGACGGCATGCGGTGAGGGAAGGAGGAGACGCGGAAGACCAAGGAAGAGATGGTTGGATGAGGTACAGGAAAAGTCTGGCATGAACTTGGAGGAGCTGAGAGAGGCAACAAGAGAGAGGGGACACTGGAGAGGATACATCAAGAATATCGCCAGAGCTCCAAGAGCTGACGGCACCAGGTGACCAGGTGATATATAAAGAAATATGAATAGGATAATAATAGGCTATATGATAGACAGCGATCAATTACCAGATGAAGTTTGAATTAAAGAAGTCAGAGGACATTAAACTTCCTCATGAGAAACAAGTCGAAACTTTCAAATTTGATAATGCGAAAAGGCAGCGAAATGTCTAATAAAATTTAATATCCAGCCACCGGATTCTGTTCAAGTATACGGCGTTATAGCTGAATCCATTGACATTATACAAACGGGCGGCTAACTATACTTGACTTCGTTTCCGTCTGCAATTATGGCCGACTGATAAAGACAGATAAACCGGATAAGAAATTCATTCCGGTTGCAATAAAAGTTGATTTATTGATAGATTGATCGCTGTTAAAATAATTTATAGACTTCCTTGCATGCCTAACTCATGAACACTTCTACCGTTCCACGCACATCGTCAGAGCACTTGGGCACAACGACCGTGTTTCCCGTCTGCTTTATGCAGCCCCAGCCTGGTGAGGCTGTCAGCAGGAACACGTCCCATGTCCTGTGGAACTTGTTTCCTCTTATCATCAAGCGTCGCCAGACTCGCTATGGACTTCGCCCTAGATCTCACTATCTTGAGTTACCAACAAGGGATGATAAGAACTTCATGCTTACGGTGCTGTACAGGAGCTTGCTCAAAAGTAAGCTTTAAGGTTTAAAGTACAACTCCTGCAGATGCTGCTTATCGTTATCGACTAAAGCAACGAAGATTTCCTATTTAATATTGCGTCCCAGGTTCACACTCAATATTTCTTACAAACACACTCGATTGATTCTTATACTTCTGAAAATTGACTTATTACCAAGGAACAAAAAGACAAGATGGTATGTCCTCTTAGTTGCTTTTGTTCGTACTACTACCATGAAGAATTGAGCCTTCTCTGTGGTTGGTCCAGTGCATGGTCTGGATTCTGGAATGACCTTCTTTTGAACTACGCGTACACCATGGGACTTTACCAGGATCCTTCCTTACTAAACTTAAAACTGTTCTTTTTTGGCGCGCTGGAGGAGTCGGGAGCGCCTCTGAGTAGTTTTTTTGCTTGAAGGAGCATTATATAAATGTCCGAATGAATGAATGAATGGGAAAAACGATAATTTTTTGTCTTTAACGCATTTGGGATGTTGTGATGAGTTTGATATGGGAATTAATTTCTTGGGGTTACTGGCTGTGGTTTTGAACGGGATTCCTCGAGGGTATATAATTGTCACAGGGTTTCGGACAATGTTTAATCTAGTTCCCTTGCGGAGGCGGGGGATTCAGGTTTCTGGAGGGGAGTGAATTGGCCGTTTTTGGCGGACGGCAAACCCTAAGCCAGGCATCCGAATTATTCTGAACCGGGAAATTTTCTGGTGGATGGGAATGTCACGTGCATCATTTGTCTGGAGGGGTGGAATGGTACGTATAGCATACGTACATGTAAACAACAACAACAACAACTCTAGAATTAATTTTTCTGGGGCAATCTCATTCCTGGAGAACACCCCCTCTCCAGAGAAGTCTAGATTAAACACTGTGCTTCTGACATTGACGCAGCCAGAAATTTATGATGGGGGAGGGTTTGGATTTTTTGGGTCTGGCCGGATGCCCTTTCTGACACCAACCCAACAGTATTACAGTAGGCCTAAATAAAAAGGGAATAAAGTAAGAAAAACAATTGTTACTAGGTTCTACAAGCAATTGTTTTGTTTTTCTTATTTAAGTGGATAAATAGCCTTTAAAAAATTTCTCCTAGGCAAATGGGGGTGTTTTAGACCCGAAACCTCCCCTTGTCTACGCCACTGGGTTCGGACAGAGGATTAGCATCGTGTGGACAATAAGCCGACTGGTTAATGGCAGTGGTCATTCGTGCGGCTTTTGTTCTTTGAGCCACTACAACAATTGTTTTGGTCATTCGGTCGGTCAGTAGTTCGATCGTTCATTCGGTCACTCGGGCAATCGGTTGATTGCATGCCTCTATTGTCTATCGACAGAAGATTTCTACGACTCATTGGAAGCCGGTAGTATACAGTCAACAACAGCCTATGTATTATGTACGGTAAGTGCGAAGTCATAAAATCAGACGAGATCTGTTGACGAACGAAGTTGAAAAGAGGGAGAATTCCAGACATAAAAATATTATGGAAGCCTCGACCGCGTTTCACTGTAATTGCTCCGTCTTCAGAGCTTTCCTTTGCAAGCCGCATTTATTAGACGCAAAGTGCACGAGCATAAACAATTTAGAATCACTCAACTTTCATTGGATTATGACATCTACAAGTCACCATAAACCGAATTCTAAGAGACGACATTTAAGACCGCCATCCATGCTGGCAGTAAGTGGCCCGCATTTTCAGAAATTTATTTTCATTAATTAATATCTATAGAACAGTAACAACAACAACAACAACAACAACAACAACAACAACAACAACAACAACAACAACAACAACAACAACAACAACAACAGCTCAGTTTCGTAAACAATTCAGGAAGAGACAACGGATCAAAGGTATATTCCTGTTCAAAGTAACTCTGTAAATGTCTGAGTGTTTTTCTGCCTATCTATAGATCTACTTGTAAATAAAGAAATTCGTATTGCTCCACTTTCAAAGGAAATCGACCAAAGTTTCTTGCACCAATCTAACTACCACCAAGTGGAGTCTGGACGCCGAAGTAAAAATGGTCTGATTTTCTGGGTCTCGACTGAGGCTATAAGTAATTCAAGTGAGTCCAGATTTACTAGATTTATAAACGTCAAACAAAGTGGGTTATTATTTGAATGAGTTCAGATTGGTGTAGAACCTCTGATGCGTTTACAGGTAGTCCTGCAGAGTAGCCAGATAACCCAAAGAGGAAGTGGCCAAAGAGACCAGAGTGCCATGGAAGTAATCAGACCATAATATATGTATGTATGTATGTATGTATGTATGTATGTATGTATGTATGTATGTATGTATGTATGTATGTATGTATGTATGTATGTATGTATGTATGTATGTATGTATGTATGTATGTATGTATGTATGTATGTATGTATGTATGTATGTGCACTTGTTATAGCGCCCCTTCAAGCTCTCAACTCAGAGGCGCTCCCGACTGCAGAGCGAACACTGCATCGGAGTTTCACGCCGAAGCGCTGAGCAATTGCGAGTGAAGGACTTGCCCAAGGTCCCTGTATACGCGGCGACTAGAGGTGGATTCGAACCTCGAACCTTCCGGCTTCAAGGCAACAACGACGCCACCACTACACCACCGCGCCCCACGAACCGCATAATCATAGACTATAGAGGGATGCATGATGGGTATAAGATGTATATATATACCTTGATGTAGCAGGCTCTGATAAGCGGTGTCTTGCCCTTGAAGTCTCTCGTGTTGACGATATCCTGCTCTCCTGCGTCCAGTATGAACTTGGCCAGGTGGACCTTGCCTTTGTTGACGGCGTCCAGAAGGGCCGACGACCCACCAGCGGCAGCCAGACCCTGGCTATGGTAGCGGTGGCGTACCTCGAAATGAGACATCGAACGAATGACTCACACGTCTCTTCCACTAATCATATAATAGTCGACCAACTTGTTTCGCTCGTTGCTTCGAGACTCAATGTCTTGGATAGTCGGTGTTAATTTGTCAGCTTAAAGTCTGCAATTAAATATAATATACAATTTAAATATTAAACAATAAATAATATAATATATACATTGCATAATATATATTTATATATAATTCTGCATATATACACATGTTGTAGACCCCTATGTACGCGAGTAGATATATGCATAAATGAATATGTACATGTAGGCCTATATTATGTATAATCATCAACATTTCAGTGATATGAAACTCCAGAACTGCAAGTCAGACTGATAGAAAGACAAAAGATGATCGGGCAGGCAGTTAGACAGACAGACACCAACAGACACAGGCAGTCAGGCCAGGCCCAACCCACCCACCCCACACCCTCCCCACCCCCACCCAAGAAAAGCTCATAAACTGTGGAAATGCATCCCGGTCAAACACAGACAGACAGACAGACAGACAGACAGACAGACAGACAGACAGAATCTTCATGTATATAGATAAATGCACAATTACACACTGACAGACAGACAGAGAGACAGAGAGACAGAGCCATAGACAGAGACAGAGATAGAGAGACAGACAGACGGAGAGAGAGACAGCGAGAGACAGAGAAAGAGAGACATACAGAGACATAGTCACAGACAGAGACACAGACAGAGAGAGGGAGATAGAGAGAGAGAGAGAGAGAGAGAGAGAGAGAGAGAGAGAGAGAGAGAGAGAGAGAGAGAGAGAGAGAGAGAGAGAGAGAGAGAGAGAGAGAGAGAGAGAGAGAGAGAGAGAGAGAGAGAGAGAGAGAGAGAGAGAGAGAGAGAGAGAGAAGAGAGAGAGAGAGGAAATTCAATCCTGGTCTTGGTCTCGTTCTTGGTTTTATCTTGTAGACAAGTCTGTATAATATATATATATATATATAATTTATGTATACTTTGGTACTACAATATGAAACCCAAGTCTTTATACATATATTTACAATACATACTATAGTATAGACAACAGATTGCAATTCTATAGATAAATGATGTGAAATAAAGCGCTTTCTAAAAGTTCCGGCGCCATGCAGTTGACATTCGCATAATAAATAATTATTATCTTATCATCCGCTCTATATTCTGCTTGTCCGATAAAATTCATAGTAATCGTGAAGACATAGACCTATGCACTGAATGACCCCTTTGGAGTTTGGATTAGCCTTTCGTCGGTCATGGTATACCAGCAGACGTAATAATAATCTATCTGCCACACTATATATATATATATATATATATATATATATATAATTATAGGCTTGTTGACAATCACTTTCCTCTCCTATTATAGCCTACTCACGTGGCATAGCGTCCTCGCACGTCAAGTACGATTGGATAAGGTTTCTTGGCAGGGCAAGTGAGTGCAGGTTCAAGAGTACTCCTGACTGGAGTCTAATTGCCGGTTGAAGGGATCTGATGAGGATGATGATGATGATGATGATGATTAATTAATTATCGATCCATGGTTTGTGTTACCTGAGCAATTACAATTATAATTGTCATCCCTGCAGTTGCCTGGTTGCCGATTGCTTTGCTCTGTGACGCACATAATTATATGAAATAAATTTCCCGGGAAACGCCGGATACCCCAGCTAGTATTATAATAGGGTTATCAGCAAGTCGGTCTTCCACTCTTCCGTGGCGTAGGCTATGCTTCCTCAATACAACAAGGAAGTTGCATAGTGGTCACTCTCCAACAGCCTGCGATATGCATTTTCTATTATCAATGCACCATGGAGTGACGTCTGTCAGGGTGTTGAGAGAACGATCCAGCACCACGGCTAACAGAAACAGAGGTTAACCACCTATACATTAATGTACACTGTACAGTTTTGCGTAACTTCTGAGTCTGTTCTACATAAGTGGACCAGCGTGTGGGCAAGTTTTCTTTCATTACAGGTGGATAGACGCCTCTGGTACAATTAATTAATTCTATTTTCTATGTCTCTATTTTCACTGAAAGCTATTTTATTCGATCGTGGTCTTGTATAGTCAGTTCGGGAGTGTTTCAAGACGTGCTACAGTGTTGCTACAGTGCTACATGCGTAAGAACATACAATACAGTATTTAAATATCTTTCAAGGAGCGAGTATACGTTCCATATTCAACAGTTTGCGCTAGTTTCAGTTCCATCAGCACTATAAAAAATTCCTCCGCTGATCAAAACTGTTTGCTGCGTCATCATCAGGCGCATGTCCAACGTCACCGTGCTCAACGCATTTCAGGTAGCCATATTAATTCGCACGTGATTCATCTTCGTGTTATAATTACATATAGCCTACATGGCATTTGCGTGCTCATCAAAATCATCATATTAAACAACTTCAGGCTCAGCTATATAAATACTTTCGCTTGAATTAGAGTGAAGTCATTGTATTTCTATCCAGCAATTCTTTCGATTCCGCCGATAATTAATCTCAAGCTGAAGCCCTTTTATGACGTATAGAGATGTAGCAAAAGGGCTTCGACTTGAGATATAAACACGGCGTAACACGCCACACTGAACGCAAATTTTCCGATAAATAAAGTCTTATGCGAAAATGCTTATAAAACAAGTTATCAGCTGTTTTATCCATAGCCAGCCCTTTGCAACGATTAGTCTAAAACTAATGAGGAGTCAAATTTACAGTCCCGGTATTGGAAATAGCCTATATAGGGCACATTTTGTAGTATAGAGTTCATGCTACATGTAGGCGCGTTGGACTCTAGTCTATATTAGGCTTATACGTTGTGCCTAGGCATGACGTAGGCTACTCAAGAGTGCGAGGCACGGTGTAGCCTATATATAGGGTCAGATAAATTATCTGCTTCAACTGCGATGAATCAAACTAGAAAATATTCATAAACTATTATATTTGTTTGTGTCATTCATATTATTATTATTTAAAATACATCTACTATTTATTTTGAAACCATATTGAAGTCTGTAATTCTTAAGTAGGCTAGACGCGCTAGACGCCCTATAGACTAGAGGATAGGCTATACGTCACTTGCGTGGTTTGCGCATGCCTGGATGATGGGCAGGCATTTCTCATCCTCCGAGATACTTCAAGACATATCGGACTCTAAGGTACGTTGCACTCACGCCATGATCAGGGCTTTCTTAAACGTACAGATCTACACAAAATGAGCAGTTGTTAATGAATTTGTGCAGTTGTAAAACCAGTTCTGTGCAGTGAAAATCATTAAAGAAAAAGGTAATTGCAGCCTGTTCACCACGGAAGCGAAAAATAAGCGAAAAATAAGCAGGAAGGCGAAATAATTTTCAAGTGGACGACTAAGAAAAAGGTCAGCAGAATTCTTCGTCACCGACTTGCGACACTTTTTGGACAAAATTTTCAGAAACGACGAGAAATTTTCGCCAAACAAAGTCGCACTAGAAAAAAATCCATGGTTGTGTAGCCTAGTTATAAAAATTTCTTTTAAAAACCCTGGACATGTTTAGCCCTGGGAGTCGACCCCAATAAGTCGGGCCCATGCAGTCGACCTGGTCATTCCAAGTCGAGTCGAGTCGTTTCTGCTTATCGCAACTGACCCCAAGTCAAATTTTGCCGAGAAAAATCACTTGAAGTTGTCTCTTTTCCACCAGTCGACTTAAACTGACGCGCCATAGAGTTCGACAACGAAACAGACGACCAGTTTTAGCACAGCATTTCATTTCTCACCCTTCCTTGTCTTTAAACGAATCTTATAAAAAAAGTAACAGCGGCTTTCTTAAGGCTTGGCTCGTTCTCTGAACAGCTCTGGTATATACGTACAAACACCGACATCGTCAAAACATTATATGGACAACAACAACTACACATGGATTTGAAGCCATAAGTTGCATATTTTCGAAGTCTCAGCATTATTCGAAATCTCTGCAATACTTATTACTAAACCCAATAGATGCAGGGTCTTAGGAAAGAAGCCATTGAATTTTCCAGACTTCATAGTCTTTTCCAGCCTATAGTTAATCTGGACGAGAAGTTGATGCGCGGCTTCCCTGGTAATGACACTGAGCCTCGAGCCACTGCCTCTCTCTTCCCTGGTAATGACCTCTTTCCCTGGTAATGACCTCTTTCCCTGGTAATAACCTCTTTCCCTGGTAAAGACCTCTTTCTGAAGACGTATTATGTACCTGCCGGTGCAGTCCTACGCCTACAATATTGCTGGAAATAATTCGGTCATCTCAGCCTGAAAATGACGTCATGGTCCACTCTGATGACAGCGAACGAAGAATATATGGGAAGAAAATTAGGTTGTTGCGCTCTGTCAACGTTCATGATGCGGCCGAACCTCGAAGCGAGGATGGCTGAGAACAGAACAGAGCTCTGTCAACGTAAAGGGACAGCGACGATCTGTCAAAGCCTTTGTCCTTTTTGCGCAGCACTAATAGCAGTCATAAATACTGATGCCGCCGACGCCGCCAGGGTGATGCACATTTAAATATTGACGAAGGCCAGATGTGTGTGTGTGTCACAGTGTGTGTGTGTGTGTGTCTGTCACAGTGTGTGTGTGTCACAGTGTGTGTGTGTGTCACAGTGTGTGTGTGTGTGTGTGTGTATGTGTGTGTGTGTGTGTGTGTGTGTGTGTGTGTGTGTGTGTGTGTGTGTGTGTGTGTGTGTGTGTGTGTGTGTGTGTGTGTGTGTGTGTGTGTGTGTGTGTGTGTGTGTGTGTGTGTGTGTGTGTGTGCGCGTCGCTTATCCATGAATAGTTTTGGTCTCTCGCGCTGAGTTGAAATTAGCCACTTTAGCGTCTCTTGCATTAATAATAATCAACTGACCAACTTTTCGTGGAACTCCTATACAAGTACGCATCATGCATGCGCATAATGGTTAGCCGACGAACCGTTACCGTGAGCCATCTGTTCTTGGAGGGTGTGACGGTGGACTGGCTAAGAGCCTTAATGAAGTTAATGGTGTGGACTATGGAACTTGTGACTGCAGTCTATGCGCCGTAATTGAAAGGCGTCATCATGATAAAAGGCTCTAAAGTGTAGGCGTTAATGCCGATGGGGGACTGTGCAAACGAGTGTTAGCCACAGCCATTGCCATGCTGTGAACTGGTTCTGCAGCGTCTAAGGAATGTGCAAAACATTGTATGCGTTAGTAACAGTAGTGAATAATGGCTAGAAATAAAATTATCTTCATCACCACCATGGTGTAAGAAGGGATGGTGTGCGCACTTCTTATACTGGCTATACATTGTTTTTGGCATTTCAGCAGGTGGCGCTGCTGTCCCCCAGTGGCGGCGCCAGACACTTTTTGCAGCCAGGGCATAGCCAGGGCAGTCACACAAGTAACCAGGGCAGAGGGCGAGTTGCGTGCTCGGTAGTACGGGCTTACATAGGCCTATAATTTTGTGCTACCGTACGTGCATGCCATAAATCACCCACCCTACCCTATTAGGGTTGGCTGGTCAGAGGATCAAATGGGCGAAGCCATAAAACCCAAACACTTTGACATTTGAAAAGAACATCTTGGAAACCTTTTACAGGGTGGGTCATAAAAAAGACACCCCTAAGGCGTTTTGCCAATATCCTGGCCAGAAGTAACAAATAATACAATTTTACAGCTTAAAGACAATTCATATTTACGCAGAGTGGCCAGATTTCACCGCAATATTTCAAACAGAACAGTTATAGGCCTATAATCATTTTTAGTGAGACAACCGACCTTTTGACGAATCAAAACATAATGCAACAAAAAGTAGCAACAAAGCGATTTGTTATGTCTCATCTCAAATAATAATATAGTTGTTATCAAATTAGCGTGATAGTACATCACATCCTGTGTTCAATTTATTCACCACCAATGCCCACACTTGTTTTGAGTCTTTTGCACAGTTGTGATGGACTTGGTGATGTGTTCCAGAGAGAAATTTTCCCAATCAACTCCAATGCGACCATCAATTTTCAGTCTCTTATCGCTCTTGGTTTTGGCTGCAGATTGCGTTATTTATCGAGCAACATAGGCTACTATAGCTCTCCACAGTTGATAAAATCATCGGGTTCAAATCCGGATATTTTGAACCATTGGTTCTTCTCAATGAAACAAGTAGTGATATTGACGTTGAACCGATCTCCTTTCATCAGCGGCACATTTCTTAACTCTCTATTTCAATTTAGCTCTTCATTTCTCTGCAATCACTGTTTATCAGATTAAGCGCCGATTATAGCTTTATCTCCATGCTCATGAAGTGTATGAATACAAATTTTGTGTGCCATCGACACCTTTGGAATTTTAGTTTGATAGAAATTTCGAATTTCTTATTTTAAAAACAAAATTACTAATCAGAAAAATTCTTTATTTATCAACTTAACAGTCATCTTGCTAAATGATGTCACAGCGACTTGCAGCTATGTTGGTACCTGCTTTTTCTAAATAGGCTAAAAATAACGATTGTCTGTCAATAACAAGTTTATTTGACACCAATTATTTGAGATGTTACTTAATAAATTCGTTTTTTTAACTTTTTGCTGCGTCATGTTTTTGAATCGTCATTTAACAGTGATCGAGTGATAGGCTATATAGGCCTAAACTTAATTTATTATGTCTGAATATTTTATTGAAATCTGGCCATCATGTGTAAATATGAATTGTCTTCAATTAAGCCTGTAAAATTTCATTTAAAATTACTATACCTCTGGCCAAGATTATGAGTAAAAAACTTTAGGGTCATTTTATGGCCCAACCTGTAGACCAATCTCTGTGACTTAGTGAAGCATTGCAAAACATTATCTTTCGTGTAGCATTTCGAAAGCAAAGCGTTCAGCAAATAAAGTAACGGTCCTAAAGGAGTCAGGTATAATTATAGGCTAGGTCTATTGTCTACGCAAATGCTTACGCTTCATTTGAAAAACAATAAAGCGACAGCTGGGCATACGCTGTAAGTTGTATAGGCTATACGGCAATGTGGATAAACAGCAACAGAATTTTTCTGCAAGAACTCTTGCCCCACCAG
This sequence comes from Lumbricus terrestris, assembly GCA_949752735.1. Classification (NCBI taxonomy): domain Eukaryota; kingdom Metazoa; phylum Annelida; class Clitellata; order Crassiclitellata; family Lumbricidae; genus Lumbricus; species Lumbricus terrestris. The sequence continues at coordinate 42,782,230 of OX457040.1, forward strand.
AATTTTTGCCCTGCCAGAATTTTTCCCTGTCAGAACGTTTGAATGCCAAAATTTTACGGTCTTTGCCAGAATTTTTGCCCTGCCAGAACTTTTGCCCTGCCAGAAAATTGCCCTGCCAGATTTTGTTCTCTTCATGAGCTTTTGCACTGTCAGAATTTTGCCCTGCCAGAACTTTTGCCCTGCCAGAACTTTGCCCTGCCAGAGAGCGGACGGACGTGAACAGTACGAAGCAATGTCCCAGAACAAATTCTCCCAGGGCAAAATTTCTGGCAGGGCAACGACCAGGGCAACAGCCAGGGCAAAGGCTTTTTTACCAGGGCATTTGCCCTGCCATGCCCTGGCGTAGCGCCGCCACTGCTGTCCCCAGTTGATGGTTGGCAGCATATACAATATAGAGAAAGAAGTATAAGAAACGTTCGAAACATGGAACATATGGACAAGGAGAGGGCAGGAACATAGCAGGGAGTATCACTTGGAACATATAAGGGGCGATGAGGATCAGGTAACATTGCAGGGAACATGGAACGTCATACGAAACACCAGGGAACACAGGCCTAAGCGAATATACAACAAAGAGCGTGGAACGTAAAGAACATGAAGCATCACAGAGAACATTGTTCAGAGAATATATAGGACGAGGAAGACGGAACATGCATGCATTACGGAACATGCCACAAGGACTGCAGAACGTAAGGAACATGGAACATCAGGGGGAACATCGGAAACATTAAGGAACATGGAATATGGATACTGCAACAAGGAATTGGAACACAAGGAACATGGACCATCAGGTGATATAAGGTACATGGAACTTCAGGGAAAATCAGAATCAGTGAAGAACAAGGAATGCGGAACACAAAGAACAGGGAACATCACGGAACATAAGGAACATGAAACATCACATGGAACACCAGAGACATCAGAAAACAAAAGACGCGGAACAAACAACAAGGGCCGTGGAACATAAGCAATATACAGCAAAGACCATGGAACATAAGGAACCTGGAACATCACCGGAAAATGAGAAACATACAAGAACACGGAATGTGGAACACGCAACAGGGTCTGTGGAACGTAAGGAACATGGAACATAAGAGGGAAGATCAGAACCATTAAGATACATGGAACACGGAATGTGGAACAAGGAATGGGGCAAACAAGGAACATGGAACATCAGGGAACGTAAGGAACATGGGTCATCACTGGAAAACAGAACACGGAATGTGGAACACGCAACAAGGTCCGTGGAACGTAAGGAACATGGAACATAAGAGGGAAGATCAGAACCATTAAGATACATGGAACACGGAATGTGGAACAAGGAATGTGGCAAACAAGGAACATGGAACATCAGGGAACGTAAGGAACATGGGTCATCACTGGAAAACAGAACACGGAATGTGGAACACGCAACAAGGTCCGTGGAACGCAGGGAACAAGGAACATAAGATGTAACACAAGAAACATTAAGGAACAATTAAGGAACCCGGAATGTTCAACAAGGCATGAAGAACACAAGGAACATCAGGGAACATAAGAAACAAGGAACATCGCGGGAGCTTCAGAGGCATTAAAATACGAAACGCGGAACACGCAACAAAGACCGTGGAGCATAAGAAACATGGAACACCTGAGGGAACATCAGAAACATTAAGGAACAAGGAACACGAAACATAATTAAGGAACATGAATCATCAGGATAAACATCAGAAATATTAAGGAACATATGCAACGCGGAATATGTAGCAAGGGCTGTGGGACATAAGAAACAGGGAACACCAGGGAACACAAGGAACATGGAACATCACATTGAACGCCTGTGACATTAGAACACAAAGGGTGCGAAATAACAGCAAGGTCCGTGGAACATAAGGGATATAAACAATTAAGGCCCATGGAACATAGGGAACCTGGTATATCACAGGGAACATCAGGGAACAAGGAACAAGGGGAACACGGAACATCAATTAACAGGGAACAGAGGGCGCATAACAGAGAACAAGAGATCACGGGACATCGATAGGAATATCAGGGTCAGAGGACATAGAGAACATTGGAGCACAGGGAACACATAGCATCACCTGGAACAGAGAACACGGAACACAGGAGAAAAGGAGACAAAGAGCAAATGGAACAGAACATAGCAAAGATAATTTATGTCGCCCTCCTCCTTCGCCCAGACGTGAGACTGGCATTAGGGAACGGACGTGCAGTGAAGGAGTATAAGTATGTATTGCCATACAATAATTATCATGAAATTCCATTAGGCTTATGGGCGAGGTCCGTCAACTGCGAACGCCATCGCCATCTAGCGACTTTAGCCACAAATTTCAGCCAAGTGCGCACACCATCCCTTCTTACA
>OX457040.1:42787091-42810188 GCA_949752735.1 Lumbricus terrestris
GAACGAATGAATAAATAAGTTTTTCATTGCACAAAACTTGTGTCCATGAGTTACAATTACAATGATGAATCAAGAACAGTGCAACAGGTTCTGAGAAAGACTCGTACCTCATTCTCTCTTTGAGGATTAAAATTAACACATCGAAGAAAAACGTATCATGTTTAACTTTTGTCAAAACCAATATTTTTAGCTTGTCTAAAAAGACAGTACAAAAGACTTAAGAAGGGCAGTTTTTGCATGCCCTGCCAAAGGGTATCTAAAGAATGTTGTATGTCATCTTCTGAAGAATCCACAGAGCACAAATGTTGCATGTTCAACTTGTCTGTTGCACTGCACAAGTTGATTCATTATTGTAATTGTAACACATGTCTTGAGCAAATAACTGAATGTCTAAATAAGTTTACAAACAAAATAGCTCCAGTTTATCTATTTGCCGATTTGCAGAACACTTTTTCATCTGTCAGGTTGCAAAAAAAGCAGTACTTAGTCTTTCTTGAAAATGATCTTTTGAATGTTATACCTCCATGTATAAGCTTAATTAGTAAAGATTTTGTGAAGTACAAGTGTCCTTTTTAGGCTTCCTACCATAACAAAACTTGGTTTATATTATAATATTCTCATGTCATATAATATAATATGAGGGTTCTGCTTCATTAGGCATTAGCATCTGAAATTATAAACTCAGTTTTCCTGAAACCGACAAATTTACATTTAGTTGGAAAACCCTTATGAAAAAAATACTGATGTTCTTAATTTCTTGTTTGCATTTTCACGCTCTTGCTAAATCTAACCATCACCATTGTGTTTTCGCCTTCTGCAAAAGTACTTGAGGGCGCTAATGTTTCGGGCAAAAATATTCCTGCAACTGGTAAATTCTCCCATGAGAATTCTCTCCACGTAGATTCATTGCCATTTTACATACCTGCTGTAGTTTTATCATTGCCGTCGAAAACTTTATCGTTTAAATTTTAACTCATCAACTTTTCTCTTTTTAATTCTCGCAACAAATTTGGCCATTTTTAATGATGTAGGCTACACATGTAGTCATTTGCGTGCTCCAAACGTCCAGCTTGCAGTCTTGCACATATGCACATAATATACAGTATACTGTATACACCATTATAGTACACATAAGATCTTATCTGGCCTGGCCTTGTCTGACCATCTGTGCTGCACTGCTGCTGAATCTGGGGCCTGTGGCCGCCCCGCTGTCATCGTGAGCTAAGGATCAAGCTGGTGTCACTACAGCATACAGGGTAATTAAGTGCTGGCGTATGGCTTAATCTCAGTCGCTGAAGCGAAGCCGTTATTAGCTCCTCACTTTCGCTTGAACACCCCAAGGGTCCTCTGTAGTCGAAGGGCAGCTATATTAGTATAGATAGACATGTGCTTGTGTCCTGTGTGGCCGAGTGGGTTGTAGCCCGCTCGCCGCGCCGGCGGAGCGGGTTCGATTCCCCGGTCGGATCTTTACATACTGCGGGTGGCTCGGTCGCAATATAAACGTGGAGTCGACGCTGATCATCTTTGATATGAAAAAGAGTCGTTAAACCCCAACATTTCATTTTTGCTTGTGTCCGAGCACACTCATTGAAGCTACAGTGCAGAGGTATGTGAAAGGTGATATTTATTGCTGTGTTACAGTACCAAAGCTTCAAAGAACAGCATCTAAGAATTAATGAATTAGAAGGCCCTTGGTTCCAACAGACATTGTAGGCAATATTATATAGCTGATTAAGCGCTAAACTGGGGGGGGCTAACATTTGTATAGGGGAGCTAGGAAAATCTAGGGGGGCTAACTTTTCAGCTGGGGGCTGTAGCCCCCCAGCCCCCCCGGTGGAACCGCCACTGGACTAAAGCATTAAAAACGATTAAGTACAATGTCGCTGAAGACTGCATTGTTTACTTTCATCTGCGACTTGTTGCTGTGCGACTCTTGATCACGCTATGGCCGTCGGTAATATTCAGTTACGTCACCTGCTGATTCTGGCTATATACGTATGCACTGTGCAGCTAAAACCCACGCAGTAACTGTATAATAGTCGATGTTTTGCTGTCCACAGGCGAATTGCCAAAGCTGCCTATGCAATTAAACGGCGTTGATACACAGTGCATACACAGTGCAATTGCAATGCATAACGGTCATTAGTGCAGGACTACGCGCATAACGGAATTGTGAAAGTAAGCACATACATGTACCTGGCGTTGCATCCAATGAAATAGCGGGACCAGCCAGTGTTCATGTCCATTAGCGGATTTTGCACTTAAGTGCCGCCGTCTGCATATTGTGGGACATTGACTCGAGAAGAGCTTAGACGCAGTGGCGTAACTACGGGGGGGGGGGGGAACAGGGGGCAGCCGCCCCCCCCCCCCAAATGAAAGGGTTGCCCCCAGCTGCCCCCCAATCCCTGCGTTTGTTTTACTTTTTACTTTTACGAGTGATAAAGAATTAAACAATGTTATATAATTTCTGACTTATTTTATTTTTTATACAACTTCCTGTACAACTTCTTATAGGGTGGGTGATGGGAAAGTGGGACAGGCCACTATAGTGCACTGTGGGACAGACAAGCTAGTGAGGCTTGCATGCGTATTATGTCCAATACTGTAATACATCCAAAGTCTAAAAATACATAGTCTATGGCAATATACCGATGCCGATGCACGCTTTAATTGCCAACGGTAGCCACCCGATCATTTTAAGCTGCCACCCCACTGCCCCCCATGAAAAAATAACTGGCTACGCCACTGCTTGGACGTGGATTAGAAACGAAAATCAGACGAAAAGTAAAAAACTTTCTGCTCGTTTTGCAAGAACATTGAAACGGGATGTCATCTGAATGCGCGATTCATACAGTTTCTATGCATCAATGCGTTTTTCTAGGACGTTCAACGTGTTGCAAAAGATTCCAACATCGCCAACATATTGAGTGCATGAATGGTGCAAATTTTGTAAAGAACACTAATTCTTTAAATATAATTATTGTTCTGTGGTGTAATCTTTCGATCAACAAATTTCTAAACGTAAACGTTCTTGTTGTTCTTGTTGTTGTTGTTGTTGCATCGCTGTTGATTTTGCTTTTAATCCCACAAATGTTAGTTTATTGTTCAGCCCATAAACTGTTAATTGCGTGGTTAATATTATCTTATAAAGCTCAATTGTTTCGTTAATTATTGCGTCGTTCTTATCATCAAGTAGGCCTATATATCAACAGCATTATTAGTCTAACAAATACTAATTTATTTTAAGTTATTGATTGCTCTTGCAACAACAGTTAAAAACATATTGCGTTATCAATTCTCACAGATACTACCTAAAGCATTGACGACGATGTTATTGAAGTGGTTCGTACCTTGTTTAGAAGTAGGTCATGTTGATGAATCTGTGATGGGTTCACTCGTCGTCGTCGTCGTCGTTATCCTTTTACTCATCTTAAATCTAATGCCCGAGATCGACGGACAAAGACGAAGACGAAGACATGTGATGCTGAGTTGTCTGCAGCTGTATATTCGCAGAAGACTCAACTGAACATGGTCATTGGTCAAGCGATTTCAGTCTTGCAGCAGCTGCAGCAGCAGCTGTTGTTGTCTAACGACGAAGAGACGACGACGGCTTAATCGTCAGAAGAACGATGCTATATGATCGGTGCCTGTTTCTCCTACTGCTGCTGATGCTGTTGGTGCTGCTGCTGCTGCTGCTGCGGGTGATGGTGGTGATGGTGGTGGTGGTGATGGTGGTGGTGCTGATGGTGATGGTGGTGCTGCTGTCCAAGGCTCTGCAGCAACGATCGATGGTCTGCAGGGCTGCTGTCAGCTCCCTGACTAGCGACCGGACGGACGGATGGATGGATGGATGAACGGATGGATGGAGGGATGGATGGAGGGAGGGATGGATGGATGGACGGATGGATAGATGGATGGATGGATTGAGGGATGGATGGATGGAGGATGGAGTGATGGATAGACGGATATATGATGGATGGATGGATGAACGGATGGATGGAGGGATGGATGGAGGGATGGATGGATGGACGGATGGATAGATGGATGGATGGATGGATTGAGGGATGGATGGATGGAGGATGGAGTGATGGATATACGGATATATGATGGATGGATGGATGGATGGATGGATGGACGGACGGATGGATGGATGGACGGGTGGACGGACGGATGGATGGATAGATGGACGGAAGGACGGATGGACGGATGGATGGATGGGGTCCGAAACTGAGCAATCGGTTGACGTAGACTGTTGACATGGATGGAATCTCTTCTCCTCCAAATAAAAGCTTAATGGCTCAAACTCGGACGACTGATGCAAAGACTATGAATAAAATTCGTCATGAATCATTCACACTCGTCACTTATATTCGAAAGTCTCTTATCGCATTTAATCGTTTCTGCAGCCCTGAAGTACGTGCGCACTGGAGTGGCTATAGAATATAATTATAGAAGACCGTTTAATTTATAATTTAGCCATTGTCTTATTATTAGTGATTATCCTATTGTTCGGACATTATCGCATTATGTATTGGTGATCTGTTTGTTGTCTGGCTTGCTTGCGTGATGTTGACCATGTTAAGGCGCATCATAAGTCGGTCAGTTGGTAGAATGTCCAACAAGCAACAAGGCAATCATCGAGATAACTTATGATGAAAGAACGGATGAAGTCAAACAATAACGTATAAAGTGGTTATAAGTTTTCGTAAAAATAACTGCGTGAAGACCTTTTTGGTCCTCTCGAATTCAGGACCATTTTTGGTCTTCTGACGACTGTTATTTCATCATTCGCGATTCTCACATATAACAACTTTTCTCAAGCGTGGGTTTACACATTAAATATAGTAGTCCTAAAGGAATGTGCTGCGCTAAATAGTAGGCATGACCTTTCTATTAATTAATCAACCCTCCTTCACATTTCTCCCTCCCCTTAACTCCCCTTCCCTCACCTACCCCTTCACCTCCACGATGTCGTCATTTGCAACGACGAAATGACGTCTTAATTTTGCAGTGTTAACTATCACATCGAAAATTTAAACTGTTACGCCTATATATCGGGATTTAAAGTAGCCTATTAAAACTGTGAGCTGGAAATAGTCGTGTTGATTTGCAAATTCGCAGGAGAACGTTTTGTAATTTTTTCACAACACTTCTGTCTGTTGCATGATTGTTAATTTAGTTGCCTCAATGTAAGTCTAGGCCGATCCGTTAATATCTGGCGTCTTGTAATTGAAACTGAAGACTAAGATCTCACATCCATTCAAAATGCTTCATAGACTACAAATTAACGTATATCCTAATTCTAAAAGGACGCGGCTGTTTAATGATTCCGTGGCTATGCTAGATAGCCTAGATTTAATTCTATCATTAGAAAGACAAAGCTTTGAGCTGCATAGCCTCATCATGTATCATAGTCTCATCATGTAGCATAGTCTCATCATGTATCATAGCCTCGTCATGTTTCATAGCCTCATCATGTATCATAGCCTCACCATGTATCATAGCCTCACCATGTATCATAGCCTCATCATGTATCATAGCCTCATCATGTATCATAGCCGCATCATGTATCATAGCCTCACCATGTATCATAGCCTCACCATGTATCATAGCCTCATCATGTATCATAGCCTCATCATGTATCATAGCCTCATCATGTATCATAGCGTCATCATGTATCATAGCCTCATCATGTATCATAGCGTCATCTTGTATCATAGCCTCATCATGTATCATAGCGTCATCATGTATCATAGCCTCATCATGTATCATAGCCTCATCATGTATCATAGCCTCACCATGTATCATAGCCTCATCATGTATCATAGCCACATCATGTATCATAGCCTAGGTTATGCATGCATAGAGCAACAGTTGCTCGATACTCTTCTGAATAAGATTAAGTTCACACTTTGCCTTTCGTATTCGGTCGGATGTTCCGAACATGTATCGGCATGTGGTCAGTGTCAAACAATAAGTTGCTCAGAGCCTCAGAGCCCAATTAATGCTATACACTCTCCCAACAGATCGTCAATAAACATACCACAAAGTATTCTACCATACCAATTTCATGGCCTGGTTTCTACGCGATCTTGTGGAAGGTTTACCCTTACTTGACGATGAAGAGACGGATTCCTGGCAACTACAGGTTACTTCGTGGGCTTAATTACCTAATCAGAGCGGGTGCCATTTGAGCCCAGTCATATACTGACCAGTCAATCTAGGAGAGTGGGAGGATCGTCCGATTGGGGAAAGGCCGACTGTGAGGGGAAGGAGATGATTGAAGCCAGACATCCTCGGACTACGATAAGAATCAGTTAGGCGCAAAGAGCTGAAAGCAGTGGCGGGAATACCCTGTGTATACTTTGACCGCCAATTGCGACCGGCTGGCCTGGGTCACCTGCTGGACAAGAGTCCGCCCATGCATCTGTCTCTGCCTGTCTGGCCTTGTGACTGTGTGGCCATCTAACTGTCTGAGTGTCTGTCTATCGATCCGTCCATCCGTCCGTCCGCCCGTGCATCCATCTATCTGTGTGTCTAGTAGTGTCTACCTGTCTGTCTGGCCGCGTGACTAAGGGTAGGTTTGTCTGTCTGCCTATCAGTCCGTCCATCCATCCGTCCCTTTATGTAACTGACTCTCTGTTTGTTTGCCTGTTTAACTATCTGTCAATCAGTCCGTCCGTGCGTCCGCCCGCCCGTCGGTCCGTCCGCCTGTTGCAACGAAGTGACCTGTGTATTTAGAGTACTTCGTTAAAAAATACGCTCTTAAACAATCGCCGAAATTCCTTACAATTTATTTACTATCATTGTATCTATATGACAAGGTCATATAACAATGTCGGACCCACGGGTCTGTGATAGCCTACAGGCAACTACGGCTACGATTCCAGCGGATCTGTCAACAATTATACCTCGTGATTCATGCCTGCTACTGGCCTAAATGGTTCACGCTGTCTATTAATCCCTTCTTTCTCATCCACAGCCCCTTCCTCATAGGATGCATTCTTAGCTTAGCCTTTAGCCCATGACACCGGCCGAGGCCAAGACTCCGCCGTTTGTCGGTCAGAGGTCATTGCACCAGTACAAATTATACACACGGAGACCTCTATGTTTGAAAGTAAATAAGTAAGTGTGCGTATGCTATATGTACAATCTGTATGTTTATATCTAGCATGCGTTTAAATCATTGACATCCATCCATTCATCCATCCATCTTTCCACCCACTTGCCGTCAGTCCGTCCGTCCGTCCATTAATCCATCCTTCCGTTCTTCCGTCCGTCCGTCCATCCGTCCATCCATTAATCCATCCATCCATCCATTAATCCGTCCGTCCATCCATTAATCCGTCTGTCCTTCCGTCCATTTATTCATTCATCCATCTACCACCCAATCCATCCACAAGCCCACCCACCCACCAATCCATTTGTCCGTCCGCTGATTTATTCCTTCATTCGTCCACCCCCCCCCCAATTCATCCATCCACCAGCCCACCCATTCATCCGTCCGTCCATTCATTCATTCATTCACTCACTCACTCATTCATTCATTCATTCATTCATTCACTCACTCACTCATTCATTCATTCATTCGCTCGCTCATTCATTCATCTACCCACACACAATCCAATCCATCCACCAACTCACCCATCCAGCCACCAATCCGTGCGTCCGTTCGTTCAGTCATTTCTTCAATCATCTACCCACCCACCAGTTTCCTATAATTCCATTAAAGTATTTTCTTACTTATTTTTCACTTAGTCCAGTAGTCTGATGGATCTTGACCTGGAACTGATTTTCACTCTGTTGGTTCTATTTTCACAAAGTTCTTGTGATTCAGGGCCGGATTTAGGCATGGGCTACACGGGCTCCAGCCCAGGGGCCCCCACCACTTAGGGGCCCCCACCAGTTGCATTTTTATTTTTTTATCCCTTAAGAGCGTACTCGATCAATTTTGATTGAGGAAGGGATCCTAAGGGTCTTGAGATCAGTGAGTAGCATGCCTCTGATTTGACCACTGTATATGCTCGTTAATTTTGTTTACCAGTACCGCTCTAAGCGCGACATCTTCAGCAGCAGCTGCTGTTGACAGATTATCGTCCTTTTAACTCAAGCTCAGATGGCGTATACTGATGTAGGCAGATACAGTGTCAGAGGTGTTTCCCTCGACTTGGTCCCCATGCAGCAGTCAGACAGATCGAGACCTCGTTCTCTGGTCAGCTCAGGACGATGACCTCCACGGCCCTCACCACGAGTGTCGTGTTACGAAGACAGTGGGTATTTTGTCTTAGCTCAGCGTTCGGCTGGCACTTTGACCCTGAGTGCCCAATGCTCACATTTGTGGCAGCGCACAGCTGTTTACTGTCATTTCTATGCTGTCAAGAGTGGTTGAGACTGCAGTCCTATATAGGACTCTACGCTTATAATATACAGTGTTTATATATATATAATATACGCACGGTTTATAATGCCATCACAGTGTGAGTTTTGAATCAGCATTACTTAATATAATTTGAAGATTCTAAGTAATTTCAACCAATAGACATGAACCGAATTTAAGATCAGAGCACTAGGCCAAATAGGCACAGAGCGGCTCTCAAAAGCACAAGTTCAGTAAAGAAAAAGGATCTCAAAATGAGAAAGTATATTATAGGCTACTTGCAAAGACAAGTCGTGTTACTTCAGGCAACAGCTCTAAGTAAATCTGCTGTCACCGTGGATGACAAAAGACTAGAATCAAACGAACTGCTCTACTAAAGGTTTGGTTTGTTTTCTTTCTAAGCTTAAATTGTGTAGGCCCCCTAGTGATGAAGAAATACTCAAGTTTGCGAAAAACCATGTACCAGTATAATGAGGATGACCTCGATGAATGCCCTCGCAAACTGCTAATGCAGTTTTATTATCTTGTCAAAGAGAACAGCCTCGGCATAAGTCAGAAGCAGTTCACGAACCAATATTATAAGCCTAGTACCTTGACACAGGTGATGAAAGTTCATTTCCAAAATGTGGAAATAATGCTAACAATGTAGGCTACTTGGTGTTCATGGTCACACACTGTAGTGCTAGACGCTCATTTTCAAGGACAACGATAATTAAAAACAGGCTTGGCACAAGTATGACACACGAGTTACGTAGCCACCTTGGAGTGTTTAGCATTGATCGAGTGATATTCTACAGGCCTACCAACTGGATTTTAATCAGTTAATTTATGACTTTGTCAATAGAAAAATGCGCAAAGTCTCTACTGGACCCATAGGCGTAGGAGGCGAGGGTTCAGGGGATCGAGGGAGGCAAATGCCCCCCTAAATTTCGGGCAAATGTGGTTTTCGGGCAAAAATTAAACTTCCGAAATGTCCCCTACGTCTATGACTGGGCCTACTCAAATTGAGATCTATGGGCCTACTGTGGCCTAACCAAGATATTTAACTGACTATATAGACTACATGTATATAGCTACTTGGTTTTTTTCCCCGGAGGTATCTCTTATCACTATTTTTACTTTCTGTGTTTTTTCTGCATAGCCTACATGCAGTGATTTACAGCCTATAGGCTACTAAAAACTGGATAAAAAGCTCGACGCTTATTCTTGAACATTGTATTTGAGAAATGATTTGATACCTAATAATACAATAGCAGCCACTATTTAAGAGCAAAATGATCATCTCAATTTGTCTTCATTTATAATTAGGTATTTAATTTTTTATCAACAATCAGTCAACAATTTAAACATTTCTTTCAGCACCTTTGCTTGTGATTGATATGCTATGACTGTACACATGTACAGGGCTTGTCTCTGTCGGAGACGGTGCATCAAAAAGCAAAATACGTGTTGCAAAAAGGGCCCCACCTTAATGGGCGCCCATGGGCCCCCACCACCCTAAATCCGGCCCTGTTGTGATTAAGATGATTCTCATGCATTGACTTGACGAGCGCTGTATAAATTTTCAGAATATGCCAAATTCTCTGTGCTATGCGTTTCCATTGTAAACAACGATACTTGAAATTCTTGAGGCAAATCGTAGGCTTATAACTATTTGATTTCTAGGTTATCAGGGTAAGTAAATGATGGCCAATTGTTTCAACAATAATTCAGTTCTTCAGCCTTCACACATTTCACGTGCATTTGTTGCGCTATACAACTCGGAAGCCTCGCCTAGATGGGACCGGATGTGACTATTAAGGCCCTTTGCAAAATTAATGGCGGCGAGAATTGGTGGATGCGAACTTCAGAAGCGAACTTCTAATATATCATCAACTTAATCAAGTAGGTGATCTTATTCGTAAATTAACCAGACATGTTTCCATATTTTGTGGTATTACGAATTAATTTGGGCGCTGAAATTGTCTTTTGCATTATAGTGCTTTACAGCCACTGGTGCGTCATCGGACCATGCGGTAATCTGTCGTTTTAGCGATATCAATTATTGGCCATTGCATGGGATTTATCGTGGATGGTATACAGGTAAATACGCACACTGGATGCCCATACTCCAAACAATATGGCTGCCAACGAATGCAATAGAATTAGAGCGCAGCGACTATTTATCGCATCAGGGTCGGTTAGGGCTCAGGTTAGGCGTCGTGAGGGTCGGTTAGGGTTAGTTTTAGGGTTATTGCAGTCATTCTGCTGAGCGCTTTGCATGTTGCGATGCCGTCGATAGGATAGGTCGCTGCGCTCTAATTTTATTGCATTCGTTGGCCACCATATTGTTTGGAGTACGGGCATCCAGTGTGCGTGTTTACCATAGAATTAAATTTGTCGTGTCATGTCATAATGCCTTCGTCGCATCGCGACGGTTGGCTGCACGAACGGATTATCATTGTCCAAAGTCTTCTGAAAGCATTATTGCTGAGATTGAAGCTGGATTGATTGAAAATTATTGTTATTTAAATGGAAGTTCGATTGATAATTTTTTTATTGTTGCTAGAAGCTGGAAAAGTAAATCAATTGTTCCCTAAATGGCACCTGATTGATGAGAATGAATCATGTAAATGTAGAAGCCGAATTCATGAAAAATACTTATGCTGCGCTAGTCCAAAATATAGTATAATTTATTCCGCTAAAACGATATATTACCGGACCATGCTATTATCTGGTTTTCGGGTAAATATGAAACATTCAATTTATTTTGTGTTCTTTGTATGCATTCTCAGCGAAACTCTTGATTGCATTTCTAGGAAATTATTAACATTTTCAACGGAGATTGTTTTGTGGATTATACAGTGTCATCGACTTTGCACACGTGGTTATGGTTCTGTCAAATAATTCCGCCAAGTGAGTTAATGAGTTACTTGTTGCACATGATTACGGTATTTTAATAGAAAATTTCCTAATCTGTTAAATAAAATTGTCCAAATAAATTCTAAAAGAATAAACTTAATGGTTATTCCGAAGACTGCGTTCCTGAATGTGAAATAATATGGTTGTCAACGACTTGGCAAAAATAGAGTGCTACTACGTATCAGCTGCACCACTTGATTTGAATGAAATCAGTAAGTAATCAGCACGAGATCTATGAAAAATGGACACATTGGACACGTTAAATTTTAAAAAAAATTGAGTAAATATAAAATGTTCGAAACTGAAGAAACATGCACTTTGTCTACTGATTAGGCACTTTTTAAGTTAGAAGTTATTTGCCTTTCGTCATTCTGACTTAGTTAATTTTGAATGGGTCCGAAAGGAAGCCCGGGACATGAAAGTTCTTTTGTTTCGACAGAATTTCTAGCATTTAATCTTTACCCTTTTAAACTTTATCGGGAATTTTTCCTATTGTAAATCAACAAAATGTCCTATTTGCTTACTTAGAACACATGGATCATTTCTTGCTAATTGCATACTTCTGAGCACTCTGCATCATGTGATGTGGCTTATAAGGCAGCAATGCTCTATTTTAGAGATTTTTGGGGAGGCCATACTGTTCACATGAACAGTCACACAGTCTTTTGTAAACTTTTTGCTAGCATTTTGAATCGCAGGATATGTATCAGATAAGAAAATGACACACCTCGACTCCTTGAAAACTTGTGTTGTCTTGCACATTGTCAGAAATTTAGTGTTTGAACATGTCGTTGAAAGCACAAATTTGTTGTTTCCGCTTTCAGTTCACTCACTTATTTGGTAGAAGTCTTGGGTTCTTATGGTGAGTTAGCCCTGAGACACCTATGGGTATGAATTATTATTGACGTCATTTGTTAGCCTTGGCGTTTTAAGTCAGGTGCCCAATTCTCTCCTTTATCGACTCATCTCTCCACCGACATTCTACTATCAGTTTTCTCATTTTATCTGAGTTGACCAGGGGATACTGCGAGACAGTAATCTCGAACCAATTTTTCTGTCTAGATTTGAATTTTGACCCCGTGACGTATCAATAAAAAAAATCATAATTATTATTTTTAATAATTATTATTTTTCCTCAGGTGTCAAAGCCATTATTATTATTTTAGTATTATCATTATTATTATTAAATATTGTTTTTTCCAAAGATATCAATGATCTCTCATGAATTATAGAAATTATATTAGGAGTAAAAATGACTGTCAAATCAAGACTATTCACAGGTTTCACAGCCATTATTATTTCTGCTGCTATTATTAATTAATATTATTTTTGTAAAATCTTAGATGATTACAATATAAAGAAACTAAGCATGTGCATTATTTCAAGGTTCTCGGCTCCATGGTGTTGCAAAAGTGAACTACTAAAGGGCACGACAGAATTTAAGCGATGCATGCAAACGGACAATTACTGTTGTGATTTATTATTATATCATCATCATCTTAATTTTTACGATGATAATTAGTAATATAACTGGCACTGTTTTATGATCGCTGCTCTGGTTTGGCAATGTGTGCGTGCTATTGCCTGAGACTGCTTGCGAGAGCAATGTTGTTCGACATGTATCCAAGGCGACCATCTCTCTGTTCTGCACAGAAGGGAATGCATTTGGTTCCATTCGTATGAAGAACTGTAATCATGCAGAATTGATCTTTTCCATGTTGTCTGGAGTGGGCTCCCACAGGAGCTACATCTGCGTCCAGGGGTTCTCACTGAAGCTTTTTTTTTATTAAGCTCAAAACTGTGCTTGTTAGGGTACTAGAGTCGGAAGTGCTTCTGAGCAACCTCTTGAAGAAGCACTATTTAAATTCTGGAATGAGGCGCTGAATATTATTATTTTTTTGACCAGAGGTACATGACTGTAATCTACATGATTTAAACAAATGAGGATGGCATTGTGCTGCTGTTCTGGGATGGCTAGTCTATTGTTATTATTACTATTATTGTTGTTGTCGTCATTGTTGTTATTATTTTCGGGGTGGTGGCAGAAACTTTGATCGAGTTTTCTTGTCTGTGTGCACCCTGTATGATTTGACTATAAGCAGTACAGTGACAGTATGGCTATTGTTGAGACGACTGATCGTCTCCCTTGTATACATAGGCTGAGATAATGATGTTGCAAACATTTCTTACCCATAAACCCATCGGGACTAACTTGATGTTCAAGGGCTATTATACTTATATTGTTATTTTTGGTGGTGGAGAGGTAATGGTTATGTTGGTGATTGTGTTGACGGTTGTGATGCAGATGTAGGTGTTGGTGGCATTGTTGTATGCTGGATTATTGCAGTGGTTTTCTGGTCTTCTATTGCTTCTGATGTTAATACTCTTGTTGGTGGTGCTGGCAGAAATAGCTTTCATTATCTTCCTACTAGTCTAAAGTATATTGCATTTTGTATCTGGTATTAGGAATTATTCATTCAAAATTGATTTAGTCTGCAATGTAGTGTTTTGGAAGTTCTGGGATTTGACTGAATTAAATCATTTTGTTTGTAGGACTCGATGCAGTTGTTCAAATCTGAAATTTTAAAATGGTGACAGCACATGCTCAATGGTCAAGCACACCAACTGTTAAGTTATTATGGGTATGCATCGTAAGTATTTCATATTTCTAGATAATAATTATATTATTTGTATTAACATCATTATTTATTTTTGATGCATTTTATTAAGCGCTACTGTGTGTGGTGGTGGTGTTGGTTGTGTTTGATGTGGTGAAGCATATGTTATCTTGATTCCTTCTAGCTTTTTAAGTGGTGAACAGCGATGAAGGTAGACATGTCATACAGGTAATTAATGGAACCCTGGTGAAGTAAATGACATACTGCTAGTTTTGTGGCTAGCTGCAAGGGGACCGCCAACTGCATAGCAACTTTATTCTTTCTGATCCTCGATAATTTTCCAATTTTTGACCTGGAGCAACACAGGACAGAATTGACCATTTGCATATTTTGCCATATTTTTGTGTGGCTCTGTATGTATACCTAAGCCTGTCACCAGTGTAGTGGAAGTTCTTGATATCTGGACTATATTTGCTACTTTGCAGTTTTCATTTCTTAATAATTTTAATCTCTGCCACAGTTTTTGAACCTCTGCTTTCAATCTAGTGTTCTTGTCCATACAGTCTTTATGAAATTTAGTTGCATTTCACTAACTCAGAGAGCTATAATTATGTTTACTATTGTTTAGTGTCAGCAGTACTTGAAAATCTATTATTAAAAGTGCAATGACAAAATAATTTTTGCTATGTGTGCAGCACCAAGAGCTTAAAACATGGTTATGGGGATTTCATTCTATTGTATATGATCATTTATAAAAAGCCTTTCAGAAGAGCTCCCAGTGTGTGTGTGCACCCCACCTAAGAAAAAAGGGAGGTTCAAGAGAAAAGTGAGGTCTTGAGGTGAGAGAAAGATGACGAAAGACTCTAATGATAGCAAATTATTGGATTAGTCATTGTTGATACACATTATTGCCAAGTTGTTGCAGAAGCTCTGTAATTCGACTGACTGAAAGTAATTTTGCTTGTAGAAGTCAAGGCTTTTTCGAACTCTGGCAATCGGGAATGATCTCTTACAAGTTGATGGCCAATCCTGTGGTCGGTAACATTTTGGAAAGCATCGTTAATATCTCATTTTTAGCCAAATATTGTTAGCATAGCCATCATTATTATCCATTTATGAAGCGCCATTGGCATATGACCAAGTGTCAGTTGTTGACACTGAGCTATTGCTGACGAAGGCATAAAGTATAGAGTATAGAAATATATACGGTGAACGGAAAAAAACCGAACCTCCACAATAAATAGAGAAATCAGCATCAACATTTTCAAAATATTACTGCGACTAAGACAATTTTATTCCCAAGTATAAACTTAACCATTTCTTTTAATTATGCACTATTCCAGTTACAACTTGAAGTGATTAAAATATTTCAAGGAGCGCACAGTGCGACTGAGCTAACGGAGGTCAACAACAGGCGCACATCGAGCGAGAAAGGCAGTTCTTAAAGCGCTATCCTGCAGACTGGATACATTTTATTTGGTTTGTCGACGTGAAAATGTTCACTCTTGTTTCACCTTCGTATTGCCAAAATGATCACCTGTATTTGTTTTCGATGGAACACTGAAGAAAAACATCCCTGGGAGTCATTTGCTACGGACACGAATTTGATCAAGCTGAAATCGATTCAGTAATTGGTTAGTGGCGAGCGCGTGTTTGTGCGTGCATGTGTTGAGGCCTAAGGAGGATATTTTGGACACTCATTGTAACTGACACTGATAGTAATCTGGTCCATGTCCTTTAAACTGAAGTTTCTCCATGTTTTATTGAAATGCACAAATTATTACATAAAATATTGCAGCAATTGGACAGGTTCGGTTTTTTTCCGTTCACCGTGTAGATACTAAGATCGTATAGCACAACACGTAGTGTCGATATCCAACACATGATTGCTTTTTTAGTAACTTCTATCTCACCAGTCTTCAAGTCATGATGCCTTTTTGATCTCAGCTTCCTGAAAATTAGTCCATTATGACAGACAGCTTATTAGGTTGAGTTAAAAAGTCTTTAGTGTGAAAAGTTGTATATATGCTAAATAGGGACACTGATAGCACATTCTTGGTGTGAAGAAGATATGGCAAGTTAGAGTGATAATCTACTCTCATTTGCGGATGCTAAGAAATGCTGATGCTAACATTTCTTATTCATAAACTGCACCAGGCCTGGGCTTAATGCTGTTCTCTTCTGTTTCTATATTGTTGCTGATTGTGTTCGTGGTCATGGTGTTAGTGGTTCTATTAAAGGCATTGTTGCTCTTGGTGCAAATATAATTATTATTATTTTTTTTACCAGGGTTTAAGAAACTATGCTAGGAGCTTTTGCTGAATGTATAGAAATTCAGGCCTTGTCCTCCGCAACATAATTAGTGAAAGTATTGCTATTACTACTACTATCATTACTACCACTACTTTCATGGCTAATTATTGCTACCATTTCTTACCCACGATCGCCTCAGGGCTTGCTTGGTGATATGCTCTAATGCTCTTCTGTTGCTATTTTCATTGTTGTTGTAGGTGGTCGTGGCACAGACAGTTCCTGCTATCTTGCTACTAAAGAAGATTACATTTCTGCACGCTAAAGGAGCACTGCATCTAGAAATGGGTATAAGATATCTATATAAATATTTACAGAGGAGATTCTGTGTGTTTGACCGCAATGCAATTCCAGTTTTTGAGTTCTTTACTCTAAACCTTCACTAATGTGTCCGTCTGGGCATGGGACACCCAGTGAAAGAGTTTGCAAATCAGTGCCGCGGCTCCCGCCATGGTGGGGGGCGAAAAACCAAATGTTTACATATTTTGTGTGTAAAATTACTGGCATTTCCAAACTTTTTGCGCTTTTCAACACTTCCGCTTTTCACCTGAAACCTCCACTACTGTGTCGGTGTGGGCATGGGAGCGAAGGAGGGAATGGGAGGAGGAGGGGTGAAGGAGGGAGGGAGGAGGGAGGGAGTGAGGAGGCAAGGAGGATATAGGGAGGGGAGGGAGGGATGGAGGGAGGCAGGTGGAGTGAAGTGGGAGGAAGGCAGGGATGGAGGGAGGGACAGAATGAGGGATGCATGGAGGAAAGGAGGGATGAAGGAGGGAGTAAAGGAAGGAGTGGTGAAGGAGGTAGGGAGAGCAGAAGGGAAGGAGTGGGGAAGAAAAGAGGGAAGGAGAGAGGAAGGTAGGTAGGGAGGGTGGAACCGTGGAAGAGAGGGATGGATTGAGGGAGGGACGGACGGATGCACGGAGAGAAAGAGTGGAGTGGGGCAGGGTAGGGAGGGACGGATGGAGGGATAGTGGGAAGGAAGGAGCGGGAGGTTATGAGGGATATGGAGGGATGTAGGAAGAGAGGAATAAAGGGGTAGAGAGCGAATGGGATGGAGCGAGGGGAAAGTAGGGCATTGGTCAGAAGCGGGGCAAATCCTAAATTTCTGGGCGACGCCGGGTACCCCAGCTAGTTATTTCATATGTATCATAACTGATTTAACAATGACTGAAATTTGCCCTTTTTGCTCACAAATTTACACTGATTGTAATTGTGAGTTTGATATGTGAATATTAAATAATATTCTTATTAACAGTAGCAGTATTATATTATTATTATTTTATTATTATAATTAGTTTGATTTGGGGTGGGCAGCTTGACAGTGCATTGGGCCATCTGTGACATGATGCTTTCAGTTCTGATTAACCTATATAATTGTTTTCTGTTTTACTACAGGGTGGGTTGTGTAGGGGATGGGGCCGGGATTTCTGGGTTGAGTGCGGTGAAGCCAGGGTTAAAACGTAGTGAAACATTATTTGGGATGAATTTCAAATGTCGAGCCTATTGCGGCGTGGGGCGGCGTGTAGGACGTGGGAGATAGGGTGGAGTTGGCCTGAGTTGGGATGGCCGTGGGTTGGACGGTTGGGGTGTGAGATTGGAGTGAACCGTACGGGTCGAAGTTGGATGCAGGGTTAAACGAAAAACCAAAATTTTCTGAAACTGTTTGATTGCGGTGTGGTTGAGGCTGTGTGAGACACGGTGAGGGCGTTTGGAATATGGGGTTGTCGTGGGGTAGAATTGGGAAAGGGAATCAGGGTGAAAAAAGGAAAAAATGATTTTTTCATAAATTTCTTATGTTGTGCATTTTATGAAGTAGATGGAGTGGGGTTGGCCGGAGTTATGTGGAGGTGGGCTAGGGGCGCACGGTTGAAGTGGGCTGGGTGCGGGCGAAGTGAGGAGGAGTGTTGGACGAGAAACAGAAAATACCAACCTCCCACCCCACGACCCGCTCCCACCTCCACACCGCCCCCTTCACCCCAGGACCCCCACTCCGCTCCCGACCCCAATCCCACAGCATCCACCCCTCCTTCCCTGCCTTTCTCCATCCTGACCCCTCCTTTACTCACTTCTTCCCTCCATCCGTCCCTCCCTCCGACCCTCACTCCATCCCTTTCTCCGTGCATCCCTCGTTCTGTCTCTCCCTCCGTCCTCCCTTACTTCCTCCTTCACTCCTGCCTCTCTCCCTCCATCCCACTCTCCTGCTCCCTCCCTCGCTCCTCACTCCCTCCGTCTCTCCTTGCCCTTTGCTCCCTCCACACCTTCCTCCCCTGCCTCTTTCGCTCACTCCTTCACCCCTCTCGTTCCCTCCCTCGCTCCCTGCCTCCTTCCCTCGCTCCAATGCCAGCACCGACACAGTAGTGAAGGTTTTGAGCGAAAAGCTGAAAAAGTGCAAAAAGTTTGGAAATGCCAGTGATTTTAAACGCAAAATGTGTAAACATTTGGTTTCCCCCCACCATGGGCCCCATGGCGGGACAGATTCGCAAACCCCTTCAATGGGTGTCCCATGCCCAGACGGACACAGAAGTGAAGGTTTGTGGTGAAGAGCTCAAAACTGTGGAATTACATTCCTGTCATACACAGATTCTTCTCTTTATGTGTGTGTGTGTGTGTGTGTGTGTGTGTGTGGATTATACATTTCTGAAGTGTCTCTATCTGATAACCTATCTCATAACCAGGTGTCTTTAACTGACGCTGATTTATTTTGTCGTGTTCATTCATTCAGTTTGAGAATTTATGTAGCGCCTCATCAAGAAACCTGCTCGGGGCGCTTCCAGCCACAGCTAAAAAATTAGGATTTGAGATACTTAAAAAATGCAGAGGAATTTAGCCTTTGGATGAGCGATGCTAATCATTCTTGGCCTTATTCCTTTCTTTCTATCATTGACACAGCATCACTGGGCACATGCATGTGTCTGCCAATCTATATACAGGGTGGGCCAAAAAAAGACACCCCCTAGGTTTTTCCACAATATCTTGACCAAAAATATGAATATCGAAATGAAATTTTGCAGGCTTGTAGACAATTCATATTTACACATGATGGCCAGATTTCATAAAAAATATTTAAAGCGCAACAAAAGCTGCACCACTTTTAGTGAGACCACCCCCCGTTTTTGACGTTTCAAAAACGAAACGCAAAAAATTGCTTATAGACATTTCATATTGCTGGGTTACTACTTGGGAATGCTCCCGACCCAACCTTGACTGAAAATACTGTTTTTTTTGTCATGCATTTAAAATAACGGTAAACATGTTGAGATCAACCCAAATCCCCAAAAAAGATTTGGCAACCATATTGCTTTGTAGGTACTTGTTTTTTTATCCGACCACCAAGACACCAAGAACTAACGTTGCAGCGTTACCTTTAATAAATCCAACTTCTAGTTTGTCGAGAATCATTTTAAATGATCCAACTTCTGTTTAGGCAAGAATTTGTTAGATAAATCCCGCTTCTATTTCGTCAGGAAATATTTTTCATCGAATTTATAAGTTTTGGTGGTCAGATAAAAAACAAGAACCACTTTGTATGCAGTCTTTGGGATTACCCGACTTCTATTTAACAAGAAATCTGGAAGTCTATTTGACTTATATAAATTTGACCAACGCTGAAACATGTACAGTGGCAAATTAGTTTTTAAGACACCAAAATACAGGTTTACGAAATTACTCTTGGTAGCTTACGGGAGTTACGGTAAGCTGTTTTCTATAAAACTGTTTTTCGAGAAATCACGCTATGTGTTTTTTCGTCATTTTTGGGGATTTGGGTTTACCTTTTCATTGAGCCACCCGCAAACACATAAAGTATTTTAAAAAGACAAGTGATCCACCACTAGATACATGACTTTAATGTTTGACGAGATGTAGAATCTAAGAAATTATTTCAGAAATACAAACAAAGAGTTAAAATGAGAAGTTCAAACTCCATAAAAGTTGTTAATCTAGAAATATGACTAAAAGTCTAAGCCAAAAATTTCAAAAATAGACTGTCGCAAAGTCGTTAAATGATAGAAAACCAGAAACGTAAATCATTAGCCTACGTTACACTTGCCAGTGTGGAACTATTTAAAGCAAATTTAACCATTACATACCTCCATGACATGCTTCCTTTGCTTATATATATAAAACATACATCACGTGATTACGACCACTCCAACCTCTCATGTAACCGCTTTCTACACTCGATTTGTTTATTTTAACACCTATTCCAGGTACTCGGAGCATGTTGTCTATCAACTAACACCATGTGTGTGAAATATTTAAGTATTAATTGCTCGTTGTGGTGTGGTCATTGAGCTGCTTATTTACTAATAATATTATCACCTCTAGGGCGACTCTTCATTGATGTTATTTCTTTTAAGAGCGCCGCTCTTATGTCGGTCACCCTTTTGTCGGGGCCCTATTGTCGGCGCCCTTTTGACGGGTGCCCACTTGATCAACTGCATAAATGTTGTGTGGGTGCTGGAAATAACACCTGAATGCTGTCAAAAACTTGCCGAATCGATGCTGCAGCTCATTCAAACTGCTATCAAAACCTCAGTGTTATTTTTTATTGTGGTGACACTATATGACTAAAAGACAGTGAAAGCAATTGAAATAATTTTTGAGTTATTGTGTCTGTCAATCTGTGATTTATTCAAGTTACGAAGGTAATTGGCCAAAATCGATACTCTTGCAAAAAAATGATTTCTGACAAAATATTCAATTATAGGTATTAATTTTGTTCCCAGTGGTGTGTGATGACATTATACATTGAATAGGCATTACATAATCTGTATTTTCAAAAGTTGCTTGTTTTTCAGTGAATTCATTCTTTAAAATATGCCGGTCACAAACTTTTGACCATTAGGAGTTTCTATTAGACCGGTGTGTTTTGTATAACCCATTGACCGATAGTGCACTAAACATCTGCTGTAAAATGGTCTCAGTTGAGAATTCCTAAAGGGAAAATTTAGAGCAAAATATTCAATGAACTGAGCTCTGCAAATATTGTGTTGCTTATAGGAAATGTAATGGATGTATTCTTGTAATTTTTTAGGTTTGGGTTAACTGAGACTCATGTATTTTCAAATCGTGTTTATTCATTATTTATTCATTAATTTGTTCTAGAAATTTATTCATCGTGCTTTGTGCTCTTTGGCTATGAAGAAGCTCATGGTTCCTTTCACTCTTTGGTCACATAGCATTGAGCCTTCTCAGTTGTTAGCACCTCCACTTAAAATGGGTTCGCGCTGCACTTACTACCTCAGAATAATTTGACTGCTTTCTACCAGTTGCTCAAGTCCTTTTCTTTGGCCGTCTCTGAACTAAGTGTAGATCTGAGTAGACTAAGCACATCGGTCAAATGCATGGGTCCATGATTTTGTAATTCTCGTCTTGTAGCCATTGAAAAATATAGATAAAAATACCATATTTGAAACAATTTAGAACTGCATTAAAGCATTATTGGACCTGGGGGCCGTATGTACAAATATTTATGCTCTGTGTGTGTTAAATTGGTATGAAATAGTGAATGCAGTGCTTTTTATTTTTTAAATCGAATCTCATTTTAAATCGAATCTCATCAGTTACGAACATGTTAAGTTTTTCCTCATCTTTCTTACTTGTCTGGCACTGTGTATATACCAGTAGGGTTGTCCAGAAAAACAAAAAGTTTCAGAAAACACCCAAAGTGAGGTTTTTCCCATGATATTCATGTGTGGCCTACAGATATATGTCATTCTGAGGTCCCTCATGGCCCCTGAAGTTGTGTCAAGGCATTCACAACAGTCGCATTACTAACAGTATGTGAAAAATAGGGATGTGAACCATATGAATCGATGATATGATGTGACGCTGGGGGAGGGGCTGGGTCACACATCTGTGACTATTTGTGACAGTTTCTTACTAGATATTGTATGAATTTTGTGACGACGTGTAATGAGAGGGTTCGAGGTCAAAAAATCGTCCTAAATTGCGTGACGTCATTTATGGACGGCCCCCTTATATTGCTCAGAATGTACATTTCAACTTGTTTTATTGCTGATTAGTCGAGTAATGAAAATTATATCAGTTTGGTGTCTAATAGTGCAACTGTGAGTCCTATCTGCTTCGCCATCAGTTGTTCGTATTGAAAATACAGTGCGATTTCTATCAAAATCGGTCCCAAAGTTCAGGGGCCATGAGGGACCTAAGGATGACATTTTAAAATTCTGTAAAAAATATCTGTAGGTCACACATGAATAAAATCATGGGAAAAATTTCACTTTTGGTGTTTTCTGAAACTTTTTGTTTTTTCTGGACAACCCTAATATACCAGTATCCAAATATCGTTAGGTCATTCAAAAATAATTCCAATGGAAAGAAGACAACCCTTGACTTAGCAGGTTTATAAGCCCTTTAGGGTTGTCCTTTTGACATCTACAGCAGAGAACTCTTCTGTAAATGTGTTGTCATTGCATATATTTTGTTGCTTTTTTGTTTGTCATTTAATAAATGACTTCAGTCAATACGATTGTAAATTTCGAGGGTGATTTTAGCATGACTGCACACTTTTGTCTATCACCCTCCAAATGGGTTGTCAAGGACACTATGTGTGAGGTCTATTGTCACATTATAATTAAAAATTGTATTCATTCTTTTTTTGTGATACTATTAATAAAATTCTGGTTCTTGTTTTCAGATGTTCCTGCAGTCATCGATCTGTAACAATGATCGTCGTGTTGCAAACGAACTTATAAATGAATCAAGAACGTAATTTTTTTCGTAGTCGACTCGAAAGCGCTGATAATCCACGGGATCGATGGCGCATCTCCCAACATCCTCTGCACTCGAAAGATACTCTCGATTGCCAACGCTCAGACTCTGAAAATCAAATTCTGTGATCTAGCTTTGCTACATTTTTTATCAACAAGATTA
>OX457040.1:42810388-42812888 GCA_949752735.1 Lumbricus terrestris
TGCATATTAAATAGAGTTTGCAATGCCTTGCACCCTTCTACATCAGCAGCCATCAGTCGTAACATCTTGTTAACATCACAGAAATCTTTTAAGTCCAGTTGCCTGGTGCATTCTTTGTGTCCTTGGTAAAAATTTGTCCATCAATGGTCTGTAATTAAGCTCTGCAAGCCATTTAAAGATGAATGCTCCAATCTGGTTCACCATCAACCAAACCCTCGACCAATGCTACTGCAGTCTGCATCTAACAAATCATAAGAATTCATTACTGAACAGCTTTAGCGTGGCCATACTCGAAATATGACTATCAAGAATTTTCAAAACTCTTGGTATTCATGGTTGGATTGAACAATTCGGTAGCATTTCGCAAGCCTGTTGCCATCACAGAGCAAGTTGGATGGGTAAGGCAATATAGATCTAATTGCTTTATGATGGAAACGAATCACATATACAGTTGACGACCGTGAATTACAGGGCATCCAACCCAAACAAGTCTCAGATTTGTGATTGACATCTACAGTCAGGCGGTGTTCTCATGTAGAGTCACTGCTCTCTTTGAATTAATCCATAGCTTTATAATTCTGGCAATGCTGCTCTAGATGACAAGTCTGAAAATGATGCAACATCATTCTTGGTATACCAGCACCTAAGATATAAGAGATAGCAATTCTCTCTGTTCTTTCAGTGAGTTCTCATTAATGTGGAATAACGGGGTTATCTCTTCCTAAAAGTTTTTCCCAAACCATGCTGCGTTCAAATATAGTTTTCTCGATCTTTCGGTGAAAGAGTGGCGAGATAGCCAATCGTATAAGACCACGTGTGATTTTTCATAACGTTGGTCTGTGTAAATGACTGTGCTGAACAAACATGACGCAGCTTTGATACAGAATTTCAGCTCAACGATAACGAAGAACGTAGATCGGAGACAATTTCTCGTACAGGTTGTCGAAAAACACAGGCACATGTTTTCTAACCACAATTGTGACAATCTTGTTGACATGTGTAAATGTAGAACGTAGAACTGAAGAACAATTTGAGTGCAGTGATGTAGAATCAGCAGATCAGTATGAGAATAGTAAAAAAATAACGGTCCAGACGTTGATTTGTTGTGTAGCTGCATGGGGTGTGCAATTAAAACTTTACTGTGTGGTCCTAGGACAAATAGGGGTTGAACCTCACAGCCCCCTCAGAATTTCTTACTATGAAGCAGATGAAGGTATGGAGGAGCTAAAACCACGACTTGTTACATTATCAAGAGTTTGTAATGACTACTCCCAATGATTAGTTGTGTGTGCACTGATATTGTGTCCAAAGTTCAAAAATCTCAAATTTTTCTCGATTTTGCATTTTTTGAGCATAAGACTATGCCCAAAATATCCATTGTATCCAATAAAGTTAAATACCTGTTAATTCTACCATTCACGAGCTTTCCAAGGGTAGTAAATTTGTTATAATAGGATCAACGATTGGGATATAAAGGCATTTAGAAGTTGGACACATCAGGCGCAAATTATGCCAATATGGGTTAAATTTGGGCGGCTTGAGCCACCCCTAAATATTTTTTTAGTGTCATAAAACTTTACAGGTGTTATTATGGGACCATATGGAAACTTTTTAGGGGGACTGCATTTCAAGTTTCTAGAAAAATATTTGTTGGGACACCCTAATATATATAGTAATAAGATTGATGTATATAATTATAATTACTGCATAACTTGTACATGCATAGTATACAGCGCTGTGCGTTTGCAGGCGTTTCATTAAGAAGTGATTATTATCATTATACGTATATATACAATATATAATTATGTATGTATATATAAATATACATATGACTATATGTTAATGGTGGATATATATGTGTGTGCGCTGCAGGTAGTGATGGTATTCAGTTGGGAAACCTGACGATGGGAGTTGTCTCATCCGCTGACGATCATTACGGAAAGAAGAAGAAGAAACGACGTCGACACAGGTCTGCACACCAACAACATCTTCTTCATCTCATCGTCGTCATCATCATCACCACCAGTACATATATCAAGTATTATATACCCATGTATCGCTCTTATAATGCATGCATATATATATATATATATCACATCCATTTGTTTGTCTATGTATATATATATATATATATCTGGGGATAAAAGTAGCGACACATTATAGATATATATTATACGTGTATATATGTACATAATTATAATATAATTATATGTATTGATAATTTCCGACTTCTGCTTATATCTGTCGACGATGTTTACCATTTCTACACTTATATAAATTATATATTATATAAGGACTATACTGATCAAGAGTCAGGCGATGAAGCGCCGTGCATTCTGGGCAAAGGATCAGCCATGAAAGCATCGCATTGGATAATTATGACCATGCAAGCAGTGCGTAACAAAATCTTATTATAGCCTACCCGCCCTACCGTGTATACCTATGTAAGTGTGTGCACACTCGATCCATAGAGAGGGTGACATATACTGTACCTGTCCCT
>OX457040.1:42817888-42940436 GCA_949752735.1 Lumbricus terrestris
AAATTTGCATGCATCAAGGCCTTAGCTAGGGAGTGTTTTGGGTGTTTGAACATCCCTCGAAATTGAAAATGGAAAAATAAAAGAATGCATTTACTAGCACATGATGATGCTGTAAAACCATGAAATAAAAGCTTGAAAACACCCCCCGAAATGAAAAATGTAAAAAAATTGAATGAATTGGTGACATTCTCTGAAGATTTCGGCCGTATATGACTATAAAAAGGTAATCAGTTTTTCGGACAGGAATCTGAAGATGAAGATACACCAGCAGCACGAACGCCGCCGAAAGGGTGGGCAGTGGGAAATGAGAATGCCAAAGAAGAATTGTTGTAACGGATGTGTTTCCAGGGTTCCATGCATTGTGAGTATATAATGGTAACTCCGGCAAAGAATTGCAAGAGCAGTGGGGACGGCGTTCTCACCCAGTGTAAACCCTGAGTGCATCTTTAGTCTATAACAGTGGGGTGCGATGGTGCAGTCAATTGCCTTGCACCTGGAGGGTTGCAAGTTTGAATCCACCTCAAGTCGCCACGTATGAACCTTGGGCAAGTCCTTCACTCGCAATTGCTAAGGGCTTCGGTGTGAAACTCCGATGCAGTATCCGTGCTTTAGTCGGGACTCGGGAGCGCCTTGGAGTATAGAGAGCTTGAATGGGCGCTATGACAAGTGCACGTATTACAAACAAACAAAACAGAACTGTCATGAAATCAAGACTACATGCGCTTATAAATGTTGACTCACTTCAGTAGGTGGCGCTGCTGTCACCCTATGCGTGTTGAGCCGTCGTAAAGTCACGTGCCACTGTAATTATAAATATGTCAAATTTCCTTGTAGGCTTTATGAAAGTTGGGGTGTGAGATAGACCATTGCTCTGATTTGGGCAGAATGGCGGTTTGTCTGCTATTTATGGAAAAGCTCCTCGTCAAAGTCCACAGAGCAATTTTGTCATGCTGCACTGCAACTTTTGTCAATGTAATGTAACAGCTGTTCGCCAAGAACAATTCCTGCTTTTGAAACGAACATAAGAGAAAGGCAATTTTATTAGGTGACATAATGTGATGTAATGTAATGTAAATCTTCGAGAAGTTCTCAAGCCACGTCAGGGAGACCAGCTTATTCACCGGCGCTATATCAAATCAAGTCCGCAATAGCCAGAGCTGCCGTTTTCGTTCTGGTGCCAGGTAAAAATCCGGGGAGGTCAAGCCGAGGAGACAGCGTGGTGCGACGGTCCATGGTTGGAATCAGTTGTCAATCAGTTGTCTACCATCACTGTGTTACTTCCAAGGTCGTATATAGCGGTGTTTGTGTGTGTGTGTGTGTGTGTGTGTGTGTGTGTGTGTGTGTGTGTGTGTGTGTGTGTGTGTGTGTGAGGTCTACAATTTCAGCAGGTCGTGTCAAGGTCATATAAGTTATTTAGTAGGTCGAGGAAGTTAAATGTAAGGAAGATACTAAAATTCCAAAGAATTTTGGCAGGTCACAAGACAGGTCATGGGCAAATTGGCAATATGTAAAATGACCTTCCATGACCTATAGGTCTATGGTAGCGCCGCCACTACCAGTGGAGGGACTGACTTTCTAATTGGAAAGCTGAATAGGCCTAGCCTACCCTTCTGAAGCTACGGGAGAGCCTAACATTCCAGGGGCGTGGAGCCTAATCGTTTGCAGGCAGCCTAAAGTGGCTTAAACCTATATCTAGACCTTTAACCCTAGAACTCCTGAAGCTGAAACCTCCAATTAACAGGAGAGCCTAACATCACAGGGAGCCTATACGGTCTGCTGGGCAGCCTAAAGTGACTAGGCCTAAACCTATATCTAGGTCTATAACCCTAGAAGAATAAGACAAGTTATTTCTTTTCAACTTTTATTGAGCGAACATTCATAGACTTCATCGGTCTAGTATTTTAAATAATTTCGCAGACGACAGTTCATCTCTTGCGGTCGCTCGGATCTTTCCCGTCTTCAGCGAAGAAGGAGGAGGACGCCCTCCCGATCGTAGCAGCGTCGTCTAGTGGCGTCGGCGACGTCGTCGGCGGCGTCCGTGGCTTCGTCGTCGGCGACGGCTCCCTCGTCGGCGACGGCTCCCTCGTCGGCCGCGCCTCCGTCTCCGTCTCCGTCTCGAAGGAGTCCCTCCCTCGTCATCGTCGTCCTTGGCCGCCGCTGCTGCCGACGCTCCCGGCCGAGCGCTGCGAGACCTCGCCCTCCGACTCGCTTCGACTTCCTCTCCCAAGTCTTCTTCCTGCGCAATCAAGAACAACAACACCCTGCCCTAAGAGAACGCCTTATAGGGCAACGATCGCCTGAATCTATAGCTATTTTAAAACAGGCCAGTGTCTAAGCTTAAAGGCCAAGCTCGGCATTCCAGATTCTCTCCGGAGAATATAATATATCCATAATGGGCGTGGCTAATAGAACCAATGACCGTCTGCTTGCAGATTGTTTCAAGCGTGGCTGACAGGGATGACCGTTGCTATATCCCCAAGAGGTTAATCTAGGTCGACTGTACACCAACTTGGTTGACTTGCTGGAGTCATATGCAGATTAGCTAGGTCGTGTATACCCAAGACCGTTCCACTTGCCTGGCCGCAGAATCTTGACCAGCACTCATACACGCGCATGTGTGTATACATATAGGCCTAGGTATATATAATTATATAATGCGTGTGTTTGTGTGTGTGTCCGTGCGTGCATGTTTGTGTATTATAAACTTGTGCCATGGTTAGGTGAACTTAGGTCATGTGTGTAGATGGAGCGCCCTTGTATTTCCAGGCTAACCATGGAATTCAGTCCCAAGTGCAGCGAGGTCAAGCTTAGCAACTTAGCAATCTGTTGCATAGCAATATAAATTTAATCTGATATTATTCAGCAAAGAAAATTATATGTATTTTTACAATAATTATATATATATATATATATATATTGCTACAACAATTACTTATTATAGCGAAAGCTGTCGCGACCCAGACCACCAGTACTAATCTCACGGACAACCCTTCTAACTCAACGCAGCGCTCGTGAATAAGCAGATGCCCCGCACTTGGTTTTCTAGTGGGCTTTAGAAATTTTGAGTTTACTATTACGAAGCTGCCAGTGTATAAAGCAAACTGAAACCCTCCTAATAAGGAAGTAATTCCTACTGCCATGAAAATCGGCGTATAGGCCTACGCTAGCATTGTTCAAGCCTTTCAGATATACAGCTTGGTACTCCTACACCACCAATGAAGTCAATTTAGTGTTCATTGCAATGAAGATGCACATCTACTTCAAGTTTGGCTTACCTGGATCAAGGTGGTCATTCCCCTATTGTTCACATGTATGACCATTGTTATTGATAGCTAGCCCCTGGGGCATTGTCTAGGCCAACTGACCACCAGCTTAGCTGACTTGCGTGAAGTCCTACGCTGAGAAGCTAGTTCGTGTAAACCTGCGTATACATGTATTTATACATAATTATATACACATCCCCACCCAAAGACACACACTCACATTATATTGTATATAGGCCTATTATATATACACACATATATCGCCCATTGATATTGATTCACCTCGCAATGAACTGGGCTATTTATATTTGAGTAAGCTTATCTCAAATGGCCAGTCTTATAAGCCAACAGTATAATAATACAGAATGTATCTGTCGTGTAACTTCACAATGTTTTTATGCTAATGCATTCTGGAAATGCACTTTCACAATTCATTCAAGCATTTTTTATTTGAGGCTGCTCGTTGCCAGAGTCTGAAATCTGCAATGAACACTGAAATGTTTGATTGGTGTGGTAACGGTGCCAAGCTGATGTTGAAATCCTTAGACATTGTAGAATAACTAAGCTTATAACAAGATGTACAGCTTTGCACTAAAACAGTGTACGGTTCACCTAGATTATTCCCTCGGACCGTGCAGTGTACAGTGGGCGAATCAATGGCAATGGGTGATATACATGTATATGTGCGTATATATATCTATATATATCCGCGTGTATGAGTATAGATATATGTGAATATATAGGTATACACTGGTCAAGATTCTGCGGCCAGGCAAGCGGAACGGTCTTGGGTATACACGACCTAGCTAATCTGCATATGACTCCAGCAAGTCAACCAAGTTGGTGTACAGTCGACCTAGATTAACCTCTTGGGGATATAGCAACGGTCATCCCTGTCAGCCACGCTTGAAACAATCTGCAAGCAGACGGTCATTGGTTCTATTAGCCACGCCCATTATGGATATATTATATTCTCCGGAGAGAATCTGGAATGCCGAGCTTGGCCTTTAACCGCTTAGACATCGGTCAGCATACAGGACTAGTAATAATGAATCTAAATATAGAAAAGTCTAAATATAGAGAAATCTAAATATAGAAAAATCTAAGTATAGAAAAATCTAAATATATATAGATAAAGCTCAAAATAGTCCTATTCAATCTAATTAACCTTACACTTAAAAATCATTATTCCTATCTAAGGCCTACAATGGCCCGGTTCTCTTGTAAGTTTGACTCTTATACACTGGCCGAAGAGAGGCGGACCGAGGACCGCTTCCCTTAGCCAGCATAAGTTATATAAGTCAAACTTACCAGTTCGAGATCTTCGTAGTCTTCCATCCTCTTGTTGTTCTTCCGATCTTCTTCCAGCGTAGGACGAACTGAGTACCCTACGGGATCGCTCAATTTTTTATGACTTTCAGGCCGAAAACGAACCGCTTGTAGCCAATCATAACGCAGCGTTGAACACAATACGCTGCCTTGGTAACCGGCCTACAGCCAATCATATCGCACCCCGATCACAATACGTTGCCTTGGTAGCCAAAGCTCAGGGTGCGGTATTTACGCGTCTTCTTATTACGCCATCAAAAATTTTCTGGCGGGAGATATAACATGTATCATTTTTCTGGGACTATAGGGATGCATAGGGAAGGTATACGTGTTATTGTGTAAAAAAACTCTAGAATTTTTTGGGGGTGGAATGTCATTCCTGAAGGGTGTTGAGAATTCCACCCCAGAGACATCTATATAGATTAAAGACTGAATGATGATTATAGAATTGCTTATTAAATTACATGCCCTGAATGATGTTAATAAGTATTTTGTGTTGTGTCTTTGTTTAGGGATTCAGAAATCGCAAGTCTTCAATCGAATCGATTTGGATTCAACTGAAAAAACGTCGTCGATGAATACGATGTCATCTGCAGTTCGTAGCACATCATCGTCATCGTCATCGTCATCAATCGCTACCACTGCTGCTGCTGCTGCTGCTGGTGGTGGTGATGAGAAACCATCATCCCTCAAAGACAATCGCCAGAACAAGACGTTTCTATGAAATTCTTATACATATATATATATATATACATATATATATATATAGTCCACCCGAAACTCACAATTAAGTTACATGATCCTTTTTAATCTTTGTATACACCATGCACACTGCATGAGCTGCAGAACCGCAGTTGTAGCTATACTTGTCAGCGGTTCCATATAATTATAGTGCATGCATGACGTTGAAGACGAAGTCGTATAAGCTATATAGGAATAAATATTCTGATGTTGGGGAATTATGTTTTCACGCCGAGGAAAGTGAAACACATAATTTTATTTCGATGCATGAAACGTTTGCTGCCATTGAGATAGATGCATGGATGCATGAGATATCTATATGTATTTCGGACAGAGTTTGTATCGGTGCATGCGCTATAGCCTAGCTTTTGCAGTTGTCACTTATCTGTAGATCATCATGAGTTTCACTCAGTCCTTGAGTTTCACTTCGGATTTCAAGTTGCAAGACAAAAATATATGCGATGAGTCTTGATGACTTAAATCAGTACTCAGAGACTTTGGGAGCTGCACTTGTCTGATTCAAACCTTAAACTATTTGCCTGATGACTTTCTTCGTGAGGGTTTGACTTTTTTCACTTTTGCAAATTTCGTGCTTTTGGTTCCCGTTTGTACTTTTTATTTATTTATTTAATTCAACTCTTTATACAGCAATTAAACACATAAAATATCTTTCTGCAGCATGCAGCATGCATGGAGAGCATACATACTTTCTTAATTGAAGACTGATGTGCATATGCATGCGGTCCATGCATGTGGAGAGTGAGATTCTGCAATTTAATCAGAGTTTTCCCTTTTAATGTCTTCTTTAATTCTCGACATCAAATCCCTTCTAGAGAGACTCCAGCGGCTGCAGACGGCGACAAGCCACATCATCATCAGAGACGACGACGACGACGAAAGATCG
This sequence comes from Lumbricus terrestris, assembly GCA_949752735.1. Classification (NCBI taxonomy): domain Eukaryota; kingdom Metazoa; phylum Annelida; class Clitellata; order Crassiclitellata; family Lumbricidae; genus Lumbricus; species Lumbricus terrestris. The sequence goes on from OX457040.1 coordinate 42,824,126, forward strand.
CAAGACTGCAGCCATTGCAAGAAGAGGAATATACGCTGCAGATGAAAAACTGATAATTGGCTTCGTTTACATATATCATGTATACATACAAAAACATGTATAATTATGTCCACATGGATACACGTTGGCATGTGTGTACGTCCCTCGAGATATACAATTATACATATACTATTATAAGGGATTATATAACATGTGTTCATGTATATATATACACGCATTGATGTGTTTACATATTTAATATATGCATAAATGTTGCATATTTGATGCATGTATATTGTATAAACGAACTGAAAGACTATATTCACATGCATCTCCCCACGTTCTGGCAGGCAGTCTCACGTGCTGTATGCAGTCTATCTCGATCTGCCTTCTCTCGATTATTAATATTATTGTTGACTCCATCTCTTACATGCAGATGCCTACAAAGTCTATAGCGTGCACACTTGAAAAACGAAAGCATGTCTCTGTCTCTCCATTTCTCTATGTCTTTGTCTCTCTGTCTGTGTATCTGTCTGTGTATCTCTGTCTCTCTTTGTCTCTCCCTGTCTGTCTACAATCATGTCTCTGTCTGTAGGTGTCTCTGCCTGTGTCTCTGTCTGTTTCTCTGTCTGTCTGTTTGTCTGTTTCTCTTTCTTTCTCATGCGGCCGCGTTTAACTAAAAATCGTCGAATTAACGCTGTGTATTACAACTATAAATGCATTGTGCACCATGCATGCATTGTAATAATTGTCTTGTCTTCTCTGTATACATCCGTCTTCGATCCGAAGGTTGCAATGGCCGCTCCATGAACCGTCCGCAGTCTCCAAATGCATCTTTTCTCTGTCGTCCTCTGCAATCTCATAGTCAAACCTGTCCAGTGTCCAAGACATCATCCAGGTTAATGTTCGTGGTCTTCCACGTGCTCTCGATCCAGCTGTCGTAACCTGCAGTCCTGCATGCGTGCATGCGTGCGTGCGTGCGTGCGTGTGTGCGCGTTTGTGTGCGTGTGTGTGTGTGTGTGTGCGTGTGCGTGCGTGTGCGTGCGTGTGTATGTGTGTGCCTGCGTGCGTGTGTATGTGTGTGCCTGCGTGTGTGTGTGCGTGTGTGCATGTGTGCGCGCATGTGCATGGATGGATGGCCTTCCATGTGCAATGCATGCTGTAGGATTGATGACGTCTGATGTAAATGCGGCTGCAGCGTGACCTCGGCTGTTTAGTGTTGAAATAATGAGAGACGATCAATAAAAGGACAACGGGAATGGGAGGAGGAGGAGGAGGAGGTAGAGGAGGACGTGCATGGAGGAGGACAAAGAAGAGAAGGAGGAGGAGGAGAAAATTATAAGGAGGCCAAAAAGAGGAGGAGGTTAAGGAGGATGAGGAGGACAAATTGGAAGAGGAGGAGAAGAAGAAGAAGAAGGTGAGGAGGTAGGAGAAGGAAGAAGAGAAGTAAGAGGAGGCGAAGGATGGCAAAAAAAAGAGGAAGGGGAGAAGAGGAGGAGAAGTAGGAGAAGAAGTATATAGGAGAAAGAACAGGAAGACAAAGAAGAGAAAGAGGTGGTGGAGGAGGACAGAGAAGAGGAGGAGGAGGAGGAGGTGGAGAAAGAGGAGTGGAAAATGAAAAAAAGCCCAAAAAGGAGGTATAGGAGGAGTGAGAAGAATAACGGGAGGAGGAGAAGGAGAAGGAAGAGGAGAAGTAGGAGGAAACGGCGGAGGATGGCAAAGAAAAGGAGGAAAAGGTGGAGTAGAGGAGGAGATGAAGTAGGAGCAGGAGAAGTAGGAGAAGGAACAGGAGGACAAAGAAGAGGAGGAAGTGGTGGTGGTGGAGGAAGGGAGGAAAATGAAGAGGAGGAGGAGGAGGACTCTGCATAGATAAATGGCCATCCTTAACGTCGATGGCATGAAGACTCCCCGGTGGGCGATAATTGAGCATTTCAAGGCATCCCACTGTGACGAGACCTCTTCATATTCATCCTGCAGATGTTAAAGGAAAATGGATGACAGAGTTTGCACCGATATATAAATTATATATATATATATATATATATATATATATATATATATATATCGACTCATTAGTCCCATCCCCTCCAAAAAACAAGCCGTATTTTCAGTATTATTGGCGTATCAGTAATCATTATAATATTATTTGATTTTTATCAGAGGTAAACGCAGACTAAATGTTTTCTCGGGATTAAAAAAATTAGGAAGAACATTTTCCTTAGATCTTTTTATATTATTATCATCAACGTCATCAGTAAATGTTAACAGGGCCGGATTAAGGCATGTTCAACATGTTCGGTCGAACAGGGCCCCCACACTTTAGGAAGCCAACTGCGAACAAATTTGGAGTAAAAATTGGTAGGCCTATAGCCTATTCTGAGGAAATTTTTCGACCAAACGACTTAGAAAGGTAGTCAGCTATTTTTGGCATGGGAAAAATCGGTATAGCCTATTGAAATCAGCTATGCTATTGAAATCAGCTATTTTTGGCAGGGAAAATCGGTAGGCCCTATATTCTCAGGAAATTTCGATCAAACGACTAAAAAGAGGAAAACGTCGTCAGATTTTTCGGCCGAAGATCCCCAAAGCATATTGTCCGAACAGGACCCCGCATTTCTTAATTCGGCCCTGGTTGTTAAGTATTAATAATTGCAATTATAATAGTCCGTTTAAGCAGCATTTAGACCCAAGGCTTTACAAACCTCTTTGAAAATGTTTTTTAATGCATCATTTCCAGTGTTAGGCCTAATCGTAAAAGCGCAGTGTTTAATCTAGACGTCTCTGGGGGGGAGTTCCCCCCCCCCCAGGATTGACATTTCCCTCCAGAAAAATTTGACGAAATGATATTGGTTTTTAGTTACTGTTTTCATCATTGTTTTACATGAAGTGTTATAATATACTGTGATATTATTTATTATTATATGATTATAATGACATTATTAACTAGGCCTACTATAATAGATGATACTATCATGTTAAGAAGCACCTTAAAATGCAGCCATTGCAATTTGGAAATTCACAAAGTTTCTAATGGGTCACTGAAAAAGTACAGCTATTTTGTTAAGATGACCCCTTGAAATGCTGCCATTGCAATGTGGAAATTCAAAAATTTTCTAATGGGTCACAGAAAAAGTACAACTATTTTGTTGAGACGACACATTAAAATGCTGCCAATTCAATGTGAAAATTCAAAAAATTTTCTAATGGGTCACTGAAACAGTACAGCTATTTTGTTTAGACGACACCTTAAAATGCTGCCATTGCAATGTGGAAATTCAAAAATGTTCTAATGTGTCACTGAAAAACTACAGCTATTTAGTTAAGATGACCCCTTAAAATGCTGCCATTGCAATGTGGAAATTCAAAAAGTTTCTGATGGGGAGGAGTGCATCCACTCCCCATACCCCTCCCCTCCCTGTCTTGGTGCTACGCGCATCACGAGCGTCATTCGGACGCTCAATTGTCTTCCCCCACCCCCAGAAACCTCAATTCCCCCCCCCCAGAGGAGGGGGACTAGATTAAACACTGGTAAAAGCGTAACAACAATATTGATGATGATGATGACGATGATGACGATGATGGCGATAATGATAACGATAGCGAAAATAATAAATATTATGATAAATAATGATAATAATAATGGTGATGATAATGACAATGATGATAGCTAGCTGCTAGGCTATCATTTTAATACGTTTCCTCCAGAGAGCAGATTTCAATTTAACGATCAATTCAATGAAACTTGCGCCATCTAGTGAATATATTAAGCGCGACCAACGTTACCCGGATTAAATCAACACCGATTAAAATGTTAAAGCTGTGGTGATGCAACACAGTTAGGCTTATATCATTTCACATAATTATTAACTACACGTCGTTCTACGATTTCTAATCAACGCCAGAACCTCTCTTCTGATTCTTTTTCCATCTGCCTCTTCAGTTTTTAATTATTCTAATCATAGGCTGGTCCAATGCGTAGGTTAATTATTAGACTTTAGTTTAGGCCTATATATAGGTGGTAGGTCTCTGTAGGAACCCTGAAAAGCTGGCTAACGCGAGCGGCGAAGGCCTGGGCAGCAGCATCGGGCCTCGCGTCGGTGATCGGGCGGAGGATTACGAAAGTGACAACGGCCGATCAACGAAAAGGATGATCTATATGGACCGCCACTGCGAGGTGGAAAGGCAAGGGAATCTAGGCCTACCACCTCCCTTTCCCAATGAACATCACAATTATGGACGGTTCGCATCTAAACACCTCGCGATTTCTGGGGAACTTTCCCTCCCCAGAAGACGCTAGATTAAACGCTGGTTTAAGTCGACATCAACTGTGCCGAAAGCCACTAACTATATTATAAGCCTAGTTAGGGTCTGAGGTAACTCAGGTAAGACTACTCATCGAACAATGTAATCTCAAATAATTATGCATCAGATGAACTGAAGTGCGAAGGACGATAAAGGACAACACGATAGATGGCGATGCGGCCGAGAGCTTAACGAAAGCTTCGTCCCATCTATTCGGTTGCAGAGGAGGTGGGACTCTGATATCGACGTAGATCACCATTGATGGTCACTGTCTTTGAATCTAATGCAACTGGGGGAGGGGGCGCGTTTCAAAGACGTCTTTTTCTAGACAGGTAAGTTTGCGGAAGAATGACAAAATTGGGCAATATAACAAACTTCCTCTTAATCAAACTGTCTTGTCTGTCTTGTCTAACTCTGGCTCTAACTCTGGCTCTGACGCTGACTCTGGCTGTCTCTCTTTATATAAAAAATAATATAGATGATGCTTCATTTATATATCTACTATAGATAGCTATATCCATCAATTTACTGATACATCGATATATCGATCGGTATGTGTCCGTATGTCCGTGTGTCCATGTGTCCGTGTGTCCATGTGTCCTGTGTGTCCGTGAGTGTGTGTTTGTGTTTGCGTGTACGTGCGACTGAAATAGGACAACACCAAGAAACAAGAGCGCAAGAACCTTATAATTGCGAAGCACGCTTTGGACTGTGAACGTCGTCAAACGGGTATATAGTTATATATATATATATATCATATATCATGTATATATATATCATATATATGTGACTGTTATTACATTATATTATTATACATAATTACTTTTTATTAGCGCGCGACAGCGCACGTGCGTGCTTGCATGTTTGTGTTAATGTGTACGGTATACGTGCATCATTTGGTACCGAAATTGAGAGTAGGCTATAATAGGCTCAGGGTATCTATAATATTTACATGCACTAAGTCATATAATGGGACAATATATATAATATTACCTATATATGTATATACACGTGGGTGAGCTTGTGTTTGTTTGTGCACGTAGACTATGTGCGTGTGTACGTGTAGCATTTGATGCGCAATCTACTGGAAAGGTCGCTTGGTGCAGAACATGCACTGCAGGGAATGCATAGAGAACTCGGATGTCTTCCTTTGTGTCGAATGACATTGGACAGCGGTGGAGGAAGTTGCTCTGCCACGAGGATCCCTGTTACCACTCCTGTCTCCCTCCCCCATATTAGGCTAACTCCAGTTCTCAAAGTGTAGAAAAAGAAGTGCCAGGACGCCCCTTACGACCTTACCTTTTCAGTCTCTACTGACAAATTAAGTGGCAGGACGGCATTCAGATTTGAAAATAAGTGCCAGGACGCCGTCCATGACCGTCCTGGCACACTTTAAGCCCTGGCTAACTCTGCCACTATACGGACTGTGGTGCTGATATTGTTGAAGCTTTGCTATATATTAGGTAATACTGTTTGGTTTGTAGGCCTATAGTTAAATAATTAATTAATCGGACGCATAGAAGTGTAGGCCTAAGGGATGACATGTGCATCCATTGAGAGGCTTCATGGAGTTCACCCCGCCTATAGGCCTACCTAGGATATACTCAGCCCTGAATGATCCATTTGGATCTCTGGCGTTCACCAACACATTTGAAAAATTTGATGTATACTATTGCGACTTGTACGGAGTTGGTTGCGAAATAAAATGTTATGTTGTGTTACGTTATGTTACAGGCAGTCTTAAACACCTTCTATCCCTCTGAATGTTCCAGGCCTCCAGCCCGTGTCACCGTGTGTACATACTTCTTCCTTCCATCATCCTTCCATGTATCCCTCAATGCCTCAAATCTTCCGTCGATCATCAATGCGTTCGATGATCCACACACACTACAGCAGCAGACGATTCAAAGACGGAAGAGACGAAGCAGACTGAGTTACTCGGTTGCTCATTAGCAAGCAACGACTAAATGATGACGACGACGATAACGACAAGAGGAAGAAGAGAAGGAGGAGGAGGAAGAGTTGAAGAAGAAGGAGAAGGAGAAGAAGGAGAATTGGGAAGGGAAGTAGGATGGAAAGAGGAGCAGTGCATGGTGGGGAGAGTCTGTGCTTTCTTGAAGCAGACGACGCGCAGTATACTATCTATATGCCATGGATGGCAGACGATCGTATGACGCTGTGGCGGGAAAAGAAGGACAGCGGTGGGGGAGTGGGAATGGAAAGGCATGTGGAGAGGAGGAGGAGGAGGAGGAGGAGGAGGAAGAGGAGGAGGAAGAGGAGGAGGGATGAGTGGTGCCGAAATGAGGTGGAGGAAGAGGAGGTGGAGGAGGAAGAGAGAGGAGGATGGAGGAGGAGAAGGAGGTGGAGGAGGAGTGGTGCCCAAATGAGGAGGAGGAGGCGGGAGAGCGAGTGGGTGGGTGGGTGGGTGGGTGGGTAGAGGAAGAAAGAGGATGCGCATGGAGCATCACGAACGACGAAATGATGGCATCATAGTGTCTGACTGCACGCACGATGTCTCTCTAATGAGGCCATTTTAGACGCCGTTCGCAGGACGCTGTGCCACACACGACTCATTATATTAGCAGCACCACCACCACCAACGCCCCCACCACCCCACCAGCACCACCATCACATCATCATCACCAACATCACCAGCATCACAAGAAGATGAAGATGCTGAGGGAGAGAGAAGGAGGAAGAGATGAGCCACGAAGGTTGAAGACGGACTGCAGAGGAAAGAATTAAGAAAGGGAGGCCAATCGTATTTAAAGGGAGGAATAGAGGAAGAGAAGAGACGATCGAGGCAGATAGAGAAAATCGGTTGGAGAATACAAAGATGATGTAGGCTAAGGCAAAATCTAGCATATAATATAACAAGGCATATAATATAGTTAGATACCACAAGTCCACAAAGTCGTAGGCCTAGCCTAATTAATAGTCAGTTCACCCGATTAATTTGTTGAAAAAGAAAAGCATAATTATATGTTCGCAGTGCAATGGCCAACGTGTAGTCCTATTATAGCGGTATAAATGTTTAATTGTATTATGTACGTTTTGATAAATCATGCATGCATCATTATCATGGATTGGATCGGTTTTACAAGCGGTTGTTTACTTCATGGCGCTATGAAAAAACAGCAGGCCTACCCACCATCAGACACCAGGGTGAGAATTGCCGGGGGGTTAGGGGGTTTCAGCCCCCAGTCTTTCTTAGAGCCCCATAGTAAAATCTGTTTTTCACACCCAACTTTCAAGTGGATAATGGTCCAACCCCCAGTTATTTTTCCACAATTCTTACACTGTCAGACACACCAATTTCCAGACAAATTCAAGAGAAGGCAACTCCGGGAGACATGCTTATATGTAGGGCTGTACTGACTGGCAAATTTTGAGGTGAGTGCATGCTGACCGGGAGAAAAACCGCCTTTTTGGGCCTAATTTTTTTTAGTCATCTGGCCAAAATCTTCGGGAAATGTCATCAATTTCTAGGCCGAAAAACTGATAACCTTTTTTTAGTCATGCACCCTCATTTACTAGCGTGTACTCGTGTATATACCCTGCAATTTACCCGCGTATATATACCCTGGTTTTCGGGAGTTGAGTATAGTATAGTATACGATGCCGTTTATCGCCGGAGGTCAGTAGGCCTACACGCTGTATACCCGCGTATACCCTCGTGTACAGCCCTGCTTATAGGTCTACGTAGCCTATACGTGATCGAAGCATGACGGACAATAATAGACAGGATTTCGAGTGGTTCAGATGTTGGAAGCTGAAAACTTGAAACCACTGTGCTAGTACCTCATGATCAGAATTAGTTTAGATTCAGTTCTGCTCCATATACAATCTGACTTAGCCTATATCTGATCATATCATATACCTGATCTATAGCGTGGAACATCTTTCGAATCTGTGACGTTGATATAAAAATACACAATGAGGTTGTGAGACAATAATTGGCTCCTATCTAGTCGAATCGAATATTACGCTCTGCACAGTCTGCAGGCCCCTCATTGGATAATATCCCCAAGTATTTGGCCATTGTCAGCTTCTCTGCCCTACGTTGGCCACAGGCCACGAGTTAACTCCACACAGATTCAAGTTCAACTACTTTATTATCAATATACACAGCTTTATATACCAAGTAACTCCTCCTACAATGCTATACTGTCCAATTAGAGCACAGTGTGTCCTGTCATAGTTCAAGATTGACAGTTCATAATAGTTCATGATAAATTTTAAATAAATATAATTATATATATATACATATCTCTATATATATCTGTGCCTACCTATGACATTACCTCTAATCCCCTTTTTTTTAAGTTTTCAAATCATAACAATTTGTAAACTTAAACAAATCAACACAATAATAATTAAAATAAACACTAATTATCTACTACATATGTTTTCCCTGGATCCATATGTACATTACATTACTCCTCTAAAGTCTAGACATACAATCAGCAACGATATTCAATTTCCCTTTCTTGTATCTAATCTCTACATCAAAATTTTGCAACGCTAAACTCCAGCGAACCAGTTTGGCTGATTTTGACATAGTCGTGCTTAAATAAGTCAAAGGATTGTGATCGGTAAAAATGACAATGTGTGAGCCCAAAATAATATCCTTCAATTTAGATAGAGCCCAAACAATGGCATATGCTTCTTTCTCTATTGTGGCCCAGTTTTGTTGAGTGGCAGTCAATTTTTGGCTAATAAAAGAAACTGGCCTTTCTTTTCCTTCATGATCTAATTGGGTCATTACTGCCCCAACGCTTGCATAACTGCTGTCACAATACAGATTCACTGGTTCACCCAAACGAAATATTTTAAGAACAACATCGTTACACACACAACGCTTTAACTCATCAAATGCTATCTGATGGTTTTGTGTCCAACACACATTTTCAGGTTTCTTTTTCCCAGTTTCATCAGTCAGTGGTTTTGCAATTTTGGCAAAGTTTTTTACAAATTGTCTATAGTATCCGAGTAAACCAATGAAATGCCTTAGTTGAGTTTTCGTTAATGGTCTAGCCATGTCTAACATTGCCTTGATTTTGTCAGGATTCATTTTCTTTTGACCCGAACCCACCACATGACCGATAAATTTGATTTCAGGTTTGCCAAATTCACATTTTTTTAAATTTAGAGTCAGGTTGTGTTTTCTCATTTGCATTAGAAACAACTCAACATGTCTAATATGATCTTCCCAGGTCATGGAATGGACAGCTATGTCATCTATATAGGGTTCTGTGAAATCTTTGACAGGCTGCAATACAATATTGATAGCCTTCACAAAAGTTCTGCCAGAATTGACCATACCAAAAGGAACTCGTGTCCACTCAAATAATCCATGGTGCGTAACAAATGCTGTTTTCCATTGATCGGAAGTTTTTACCGGACATGTCCAATAAGCACTTCTGCAATCAAACACTGAAATGAAATTCGCTCTACCCACTTTCATAAGAACATCATCCACAATAGGCATCGGAAATTTACATTCTATTGTAAAACCATTAATATAACGATAATCGCATGCGAGACGCAACGATCCGTCGTGCTTCTTTACAATCACCAACGGAGTCGCCATCGGACTGCTTGATTGTCTCACGATGCCTTGTGTGATGAGTTCTGAGATCTGTTTCTCGACCTCTGGCCGATACATCAATGGTATACGGTAGGCAGAAAACTCTTTTGGCACAAACTCCGGTCGCAGATTAACTTCATGCTCTACGACAGTACACAAACCAGGTTTGTCAGAAAAACAGTCAGCATATTTATTTAAAACATTCAGCAATTGTGTTTGTTTTGCAACAGGCAAATGTTCAATTTGCTTATGATCTATCTGCAAATGATTACTTTGAGTTTCAGTTTCAATAGGCATTTCACAGATTTTTCCAAATGCCTCATCTTCATCCACAATTAACCCACAACCTAATGCTCTGGTTATAAAGTTCCGTATTTTGTTCACGTGAACAACTCTTCTACCGCCATCACCCATATCCACTAAATATGAACTTTTTGACCTTTTCTGCAAAATGTTACAAGGGCCATGCCATCGGGACATTAGTTTGTTATTTGATGTTGGGTATAAAACAACAACAGTATCTCCAGGTTCAAATGATTTATCTTTAGCATGCTTATTGTACTGATGTACATACTGTTCTTGTTTCAACTGAGAATGAATATCAGCATTTTTCAAAACTTCATTTAAATTTTGCTTCAATTTCTCCAAATACTCTAAGGGTTTGTTCCCTAAATCTGGTGAGAATGTAATTTCATTTGCCCATGATTCCTTCAGTATAGTTAAAGGTCCCCGAGGTAACCTTCCATAAACTAGTAAGTATGGGGCTACACCGGTCGTCGCATTTGGCACTTCACGTAAAGCCCACACAGTGAATGGTATCAAAATATGCCATTTTCTTGGGTTTTTCTGAATCACATGATGTATCATTTTTTTCAAAGACTGATTCCATCTCTCCACCATTCCTGAACTTTGCGGATGGCCTGGAGTATTGAATCTTGGGCTACACCCTAACAATTTCAAAAATTCTTGCGTTAATCGCGCAGTGAAATTTGTCCCCTGATCACTAATAATAACAGATGGGACCCCGACATTAACAAACAATTCCAAAAGTGCATTGCAAACAGCAGTTGCTGTTAAGCTTTTCAGCAAGAACACTGTAGGCCATCTAGTACAAAGGTCAACTATGCATAAACAATATCGATGTCCCTGTGATGATGCTGGCTCAATAGGCCCGATTAAATCCATTTGGAACGTTCTGAAAGCTATTTGGTCTCTAGGTATAGCTGTAATTGGCACTCGATCTAACACAACATTTCTGGCTTTTAGTTGACAATCAGAACAGGATGCACACCACTCTTTAATTTCATTTTGCATGCCGGGCCAAATAAATGACAAACTTATCCTCTCTCGGGTTTTATCTTCGGCGAAATGCCCGCCGAACACCGATTCGTGAGCCAATTCTTTAATCTTCTGCCGTCTCTGTTGGGGTACAGCCAGTTGGAAAACAACCTGCCCTGTTATCTTTGCTCGTTTATATAACAGTCCATTACATAAACAAAACTCCGAATTTCCTGCTTTTGCCAAGAGGAACCACTTCCGCAACGATTCATCAGATTGCTGTTGATTTGCAAAGACCATAGAATCAGATAGACCTAGAGTCTGCTGTAATTGATGTTGCGCTGATAAATTATTCGGCTGTTGTGCCAATGCCGCGTTATCTGCATTACTTCCCTGTTTTTCCAAATCAAACAAACGGTCCAAGTGCAAATCTGTCATTTCAGTTTTATCTAAATTGTTTGGCTCTTCAACTAAACTTACTTCCTCACTCATTTGTTCAGCCGTTTTACGTTGTGATCTTGTCATCATATTTGACTGAATGTTGGTGTCTAGAATAGGAATTTGTGGCAATGATTTTAATTCTGCAATGATCTCAGGATGTAACAAACAAATCTCTTTTCCTGTCATATCATCAACCACTGCACAAATTATTGGCATAAAAGGTCCAATATTTAAACATTTGTCAGTTTTATCCATCTCTTCGTTCACCAATCTCAATTCCAGTTTAACCAGCTTTGCGGTAATAGCTTTTCCAGCAACACATTGCAAACTTACATTACCCATCTCCTCCACTGGCATGCCTTTGATTATTTCCTTGGACACCACTGGAATCTCTGTCCCAGAGTCAACCAAACATTTGATCCTCCTATTTCCACTTCCACTCTGTTTTATTTCAATGCCTACATGCTGCAAAGTCGATTTTTTAAGAATTGGATTGCTGTTAAAGTAATTTGTAACCTCTTCTTTCCTTCCTTCATTCCTCACATTTATCTCTTCATTCTTTTCTGACTTGGTCACACATTTCATTACGACCTTCGGTTCAGTTTCTATCTCTCTCACATCTTCAATGTCATTATCAGGTCTGTTGATCACCTCGATCCTCGGCATCTCCGTTTCGTCTAGTGCACATGCCCTGGCTGAGACTTCTTTCTGTTGTTTTTTCCAACAATTTTTTATTGTGTGCGATCTATCACCGCAGTGCCAACATTTTCTCTCATTCTTTTCTGTGAAACCTTGCTTCACTTCAGGTCTTACATACTTACTTGAAAATACCTTTTCCTTCACAAAACCTCTTTCTTTCCATTCTCTGTTACCTTGCTCCTTAGGCCTACTCTGGTAAGAATTATTCTCTGGTGTTTTTGATTGATTGTAAAATGGTTTTGATGGACCCAAATAACCAATTTTGTTATTGACATGAAGGTCTGCCAAATCTGCGATCGCATCAGCTTTTAAACAGTCTGTTCCTTCCTTCATCAACACAAACTGCAACGGGCCAGGAGCCAAAGACTCTTTTAGCCTATCAGCAACCATCAAATCAAACAGTTTTTCAAAGCTCTGCTTCACATCCCTGCTGCGTAAATAATAATTAAATAGATTCTTTAACCTCATGTTAAACAAGACAAACGTTTCATCAGGCGATTTTTTAGCCTCGATAAATTTGGCTCTGTACTCCATAGGAGTCAGTTTAAATTCCTTGAGAATGTAATCTTTCACACGATCATAATCATCATGATCCTGGTAAGACAGTCGATTTAACACTGACCGGGCCTTATACGACATCAGTGGTAACAGTAATTTTACCCAAAACTCTTTGTCAACTTTAAAACTTTGAAATGCATTTTCAACAGTCTCGAAATACAAAGGGATCTCTGCCAAATCCACCGGCATTTTCGGTAGTACATGTTTCATGGCATCACCTAATTTTTTCATTTTGACAACAGGCGACTCCTCCTCTTCCTCTTTTCTTTTCAATCTTTCCTCATCACGTTCCCTCCATTTTGATCTTTCTGCCGCAATCTGTTCTTCCTGCTTCTTCCAGACCTTCTCCATATTCTCCATATGCAATTGTAATTGCCGTTTCTGAAATGCCATCTCCTCTTTTCTCATCTCCATTTCTTCTCTTCTTAAAGCCAGTTCTTCTCTTCTCTCCTCTCTCCTTCGAGTCATCTCCTCCATTCTCAATCTCTCCTCTCTGTCGGTACTCATCCGTCTTGGTCTATACTCTTCCTCTTCTGATATTCTGCTCTCTTCTCCCAATTCAACATATGCACCTATCTGTATTTCTCCTTCTTCTGCAATCCATGCCTTGGCCAATTCCTCACAAAGGGCCTCTCGATCAAGCAAAAACAACTCATCTTGCGACTTCCCATACTCCCTCAACATTTGTCTCACCCTCTCAGTAGACATACTGTTCATTTCTGCACGTCTTTCACTCGTAAGACTTTCCATCTTGTTATGCAAATCAAGCACAAAATAACCACACAAAGAAAATCACCACACAAAGAAACTCAATACACAATCAAAATCACCACACAAAGAAACTCACTATGCAATCAAAATCACCACCAAACAAAAATCACACCCAAAAGTGTTCACAACTTCACATGTGTACAAGAAAATTAACTTATCTTCTATAACAGAGTTCTTTTCTTCCGCCGTCGTCTTCTCCCAAACCAGCAACAGGTTGAGTTGACTTCGGTTGTTTCACCGTCCGCTCCGATCATCACCATCAGCTTCGTAGATTGTCACCGTCACTTCGCAGATCGTCGCCGTCACCTTCAGATCGTCGCCGTCACCTTCAGATCGTTGCCGTCACCTTCGCAGATCGTCACCTTCGCAGATCGTCACCTTCGCAGATCGATCGTCACCTCCTCCAATCGTCACAGTCAGCCAGTAGAACGGCTTATTCCTCTCGCGACCGAAATTAAAGTGCTCCACGCAGACACCGTCCGATGTAGACACTGTCTGCACTGTAGACTTGAAGACCGATCAGCTTTGCTTCGACTGATTTCCTCCAAATAACATCGGCGTCAGACAGAAGGCAACGAATGCAACTCAGACCTATTTAGGATCAGCCCTTGCTGCACTCATTAACCAACTGTCAACCGAAAATAATCGTAGATCGTCTCACGTATACGATTCAGACAAAATAACAACTTGCTGCTAGTTATCTGTCTCTCCAAAACTCCAACAGTCTCTTCAGTTCAGTTTGCGTGGCCAGGGATCATTCGCATCCCACCACGCGGCCACCAAATGTCAGCTTCTCTGCCCTACGTTGGCCACAGGCCACGAGTTAACTCCACACAGATTCAAGTTCAACTACTTTATTATCAATATACACAGCTTTATATACCAAGTAACTCCTCCTACAATGCTATACTGTCCAATTAGAGCACAGTGTGTCCTGTCATAGTTCAAGATTGACAGTTCATAATAGTTCATGATAAATTTTAAATAAATATAATTATATATATATACATATCTCTATATATATCTGTGCCTACCTATGACAGCCATATACCTGGTCTATGTGTTAGTTTGGCGATGCATTCTCCCCGTCAGAACATAAAGTGTAGAAAAGGGTGTCCAGGCGTCAATACACATTAGGCTATCAGTCGGTGGAGTCGGGTGGACCAAGTTAGGCTTTGGTTCCTCGCTAGCAGACTGCTCTCTGACAGCACGTGCCATGATTTTATAAGTCGTTGCATGGCCCTATAATTATACAAACTGGAATGGCCTTCTGTTACACTGGAATCAGTGCATAAAGTGTGGAAAAATAAATGCCTGGACGCCCCTTACCTTTCCAAAAGAAGTGCCTGGACTCCCTTTACCTTTTCAGGCTGTGCTCGCCAATAAGTGGCAGGACGGCGTTCAGATTTTAAAAGAAGTGCATGGACGCCGTCCATGACCGTCCAGCCACACTTTAAGCCCTGACTGGAATGATAGCGACCGTCTTCCATTGAGAAGGCACGTGTGATTCTGTTAAAGATTTGTTGATGAGATTGGTAGGAATGGCGGAGAAGACAGACGCCGCAAGTCTAAGGTACCATGCTGACAGACCATCCGCGTCTGCGCTTTGAGTTAAGGGTAACTGCTCTATGGCGACGTCGTCATAGTAGGCCTATAATTATTTACCTGCGAGGGACCAAGGTCTATATGCTGTTTCGCATCAGAAATTCAAGACCGTCGTCCTCTGCGTTCTGCAGAGAAGGAAGTTCTCGTAGTTCCTTTCGTCCTCACTATATAACGCTATGAACTTTCTTTAGAGCTATAGGCCTACATGCAGGGCCTGTGCCAACAGCCCTAAATAGGCCTACCGGTGGCAGCGCCAGGATTTCAGTTTTGGGGCTGAAACCTCGCGGAGGAAATTTTCCATTTTCAGCCGCCGAAATTTCTGACGACCTTTTTTTAGTCATCGGCCGAAATCTCATGAAAATTTGGCATGGCTAAACAATAGCAGCCCGATAAAAGCGTGTAGACAAAAACGGAGCTCCAAATGTGAATTCATAGGATGCAAGAGAGCTATAATAGCATATCGTTTGAGAAAATAAATGCGCTATAATAGTGCAGTCACAAGAGCAGAGAACCAGACGAACCCGTGCGATCAGCGTTGTAGCTCCCGAATAGTAAAAGCTTCCGCTTCCTTTACGAAGTGCGTTTAGCCTGGGTGGGTATGGATTCTGATTATTTTCCAAAGGTTTTTGATTAAATAGTTGGATGTAACATATTGTAAGTTGGTTATGTTGCAGCAGTGTAAGTTCTTACATCAGTCGAAGGTGTTTTATGCGGTGGAATTGTAATTTGAGTACGATATCTTCACGGGTTGTCCGTTCAATGAGTGGCGTGGTTGCGGTGCTTCAATGCGCACAGGACAATTTTAATAAGCGTATTTGTTGAAGTATGATCTAAAAAGCAATATAATCTGTGTGACTAAATGTTTATTAGACTCCCAAATGCTAGTTTGAACGCAGCAATATGAATTTCAACTTGCCGAAATGCCACAAAGTTAAAGATAACTAAACAATTCTGCACCACGTGTCGTTAGTGCTGAGCCACAGATCTTTTGAGTCTTCCGACTATTTGGAATGCATCGTGTAGCGATTTTGCTGTAAAATAAAAAAAAATTGAGATACACGAATGTTTGATTTCAGCATATTGTAACCAAAATAGTATTGTAGTCATGTTATATAAGTACAAAGAAACCACATAAAAACAGTGCAAGTGGGAAAAAGCTAGATACAAAGCAATTACACCTTAAGCCAGATGTAGCTTGTGTTTGTGGGATTTGAACTTTGAAACAATAAAAATACAGTGAATAGCTAATGATTTACTGTTTTCTGTGTTGTTTACAGAAAATGCAGATATTTGTCAAGACATTAACGGGCAAGACCATCACTCTTGAGGTTTGTTGGTTTTTCTTTGTGCAGACTTTACTTACCAGTGTGCTTTGCAGACTTTACTTACCAGTGTACTTTAGCACTTTGAGTGCTAGAATCTGTTTACGCATCATAAATTGTTAAGCTCAGATCACATTTTCTACCACTTGTTAGTGATTAGGCATGTGCTTCTGCCTACCGAACAAGGCTGCTTATATTTGGCACAGTCTAGTGGATACAAGCCAGCACCTAAAGTGGAAAGGCAAGAGGGACAGCGTTATGTTGTCTACTCGTAATATGGGTTACATTATGGACAGTTGTAAAAGGAACAGATGTGGCCAGTTTACGAAAAATCTGATTTTTGTCTGTTGTGACTTCATATGAAGCGTAGACTCGATGGACCAACTTTTGTGTTGTTGTTCAACTGAGACAGTCTATGAAGTGGTAAAGAATGATAATCCTGGAGATGATTGACATTGCTGTATCATATACAACATTGACTGTAACGCTCACCATAATTTTTATGATAAATAACCTTGCTGTGTGTGTGGTTATTTTATTTAAATATTAAGTTAAAATTGAAGTATTGAGCCCAAAGCCAGCATTGCACTGATGACAAAAATTTAGGACACCTTCTGAGTAATCAGTGATTATATCCAGTATTACTATATTCTGAGCAATGCATTTGGTTTTGATAGTTTTCACTAAACGTTTCCTCACTTAAGCAACAAATTCTTACACCGCACATTGACAAGTAGTATGTGTTTGCTTTAGGTCGAGCCCAGTGACACTATCGAGAATGTTAAGGCAAAGATTCAGGATAAAGAAGGTTAGTTAAACTGCACAAATATTTAAATGAAGAACAAACATATTGTTAGTCAGTGGTAACTTTTTAGCGGCTGGATTTGGCAGATAGAGCTTTCCTTGGATATGATTCTGAAGATTAGTATTAATTGCCCTCAGAATTTTACACAGACATGGTTACTTTTTAAACAATGTTTTCATGAATGAATTTTGCCTTTCGTGAATTGTTTTGAAAATTTTAAAGCAAGTGTTGCGTTGATGACAGTCTGAGGACACCGTCTGAAAATGATGTTGATAATACCAAGCGTTACCACATTCTGAGCGATACTTGCTTTATTTCTTAATAATATGCAGAACTTTGCAAGATTCAGCACAAAAGCAAACTAGAATACTAAATAGATCTATGTATATTCTTATACAATCATTGCTATAAAAATGTGATTCATGGTTGATCACTGACGAGCTTTTAACTGTTGGATGTTGACAGTTATAACTTTATAGAAATATGATTCTGCAGATTAATATTAATTGATTTCTGTTGTTTACACATATACCAGTACTTTGCAATCAATAATTTCATGAATAAATTTATGACTTTCGTGAATTGTTAAGAAAATGTTAAAGCAAGTGTTGCGTTGATGACAGTCTTAGGACACCGTCTGAAAATGATGTTGATACTACCAAGCGTTACCATATTCTGAGCAATACTTGCTTTGATGCAAAGTAATATGCACATCTTTGTGCGATTCACCACAAAAACAAGATCAAAATACTAAATAGATGTTCTTGTACAATCGTTGCAATAAAAGATGTGATTCATGGTGTCATGATCTTAAAATCTGTTCCCATTTAATTTCTTTTGCAGGCATTCCCCCTGATCAACAGCGACTGATCTTTGCTGGTAAGCAGCTGGAAGATGGACGTACTCTTAGTGACTATAACATTCAGAAGGAGTCAACTCTTCACCTAGTTCTTCGCCTTCGTGGTGGCGCGAAGAAGCGCAAGAAGAAGAACTACACTACTCCAAAGAAGAACAAGCACCGCAAGAAGAAGGTCAAGCTGCCAGTCCTGAAATACTACAAGGTGAATGTCAACAACGCACTTGTTTCATGCATTAGACAACTTTTGTTAAAGTTGTAACTAGAGGTTGTAACCGTCTTTGGTACTATAATGTAAGATCCATTAATAATTCTAAACTAATCAATTGATGGTCCTTTAATTTTTGGTGTACAAACATCAGTTTTGAATTTAATAAAAACCTTGAAATTACCTTTCATCCTTTATGATGTGGTGACATTGACAGTTTAGGTAGAATTTGTTTGCTGCAGTTAGATGTACCTACAAGGCTGTATTTACTCTCAACAAGTCTTCTAGACATGTTTGCTGAGATGTCAATGATTACACTAGTGCGTTACCAAATTATCTGAGCAAACAACCATACTTCCGTTGTTTTAGTGCTCTGAGTTACGGTGAAAAATTCCAATGTTATTGTCATTATTCCAACCAGATGCATCATTTTGCATTAAAACTACTTGCAGTAATTTGATGTGATGACAATCTTGAGATGCTTTTGAAGTGTGACTGACTATAAATGTAGGCACAAGCAGTTTGGTAACGTTAAAAGGTAGCCAGTCTAAAAACACTAACTGTGAATTATATTTGTGCTCATCTCAGGTTGACGACAATGGAAAGATTACTCGTCTTCGCCGCGAGTGCCCGAACGACGAGTGTGGTGCTGGTGTATTCATGGCGTCCCACTTCGATCGCCAGTACTGTGGCAAGTGTGGATTGACGTACGTCTTCAACAAGCCAGAAGAGAAAGTTTAAGCAGCATGCTCTGTGGTTGACTGTTGTCAGACATAGACAATATGTTGCGGATGGACTAAGCGATTAAATTTAATAAAAGAAAAATACTTTCTGTCGGGAACTCATGGTGTTTTGTTTTAACAAATGGAAAACCAAATAAAAGTTCCTTGCTTAATGTTACTGAAAAATTAAGTTGGTAAGGTACAGAAGTAGCATGGTGTACACTTTTATAGTGTAGTTGCCATGTTATGAGAGTTGGAGGTCTATATAACCAGATGCAAGCGGTAACCATGCGTGACCCACTAGATTAAAACTAATGGAACATGGTTGCTGGACAACTTTTTGTCGAGATGCCACCAGATTTCCTGACGAAAACGAAGAGGTTGTAACAACTTTATTTTAGTGTAGGCACTAAAACTACTCCTTTCACAGCCTGATCTTGGTGGTTGTTGTGCTTCAGAGTCTTTAATGCTGAGTGGTGTACATGCACAGTAGGTGCTGTTCTGGATATGCCACTATAGCCCAAAAATCTGGCCCAGTATAGAGGTATCCTACTACAACAGCGGTTCTCAACCTTTTTAGAGCGGCGACCCCTTGGTGACATTTCGAACGTTGTGACGACCCCCCTCAAAATTGATTCATTTTACTTCTGGACCCATTCACTGCATTTTACACCATTGTCCACTGTTTTGCATTTTCACCCGCATAATTTGAGAACTGCTTTTGGCGCTAAAATGTGAGAGGTTTCCTGGCTCTTGTGATTCTGAAAGCTACTAATCAGCAGGTTGTAGTTGAAGTTGTTTTCAACAGCTGACACATCTCACAAACCCTCTGTTTCAAGCGTCCCTTCTTAGCGTCGTCAGATTTGTTCTTAAAAATACTGGTCATGCCTTCCTTCTTTGTTAGAATGCTTAGTATCTGAATGGCAGCTCAGTTTTATTAGGCCCATATGCTAGGTTTCTTTGATTCGACTGACAAAATGTCAGCAAAAATAAAACGTATGACCTGTAGGCCTATGAGTGCTCTCTATTTACACTGCGACTATTAAAAAAATAGGCTACTCTGAAATTTGTCAATTGGACCTTTTTTCTTAACACTCATTTCACCAAGCCGATTCAATTTGGGTGGCCATAAATATCCTAAACTTTGCATGTGTTCTGTATGAATGCGATGAGCAGGGGAACCGAGAGTTTAGGAAGAGGGATGCGCTCCTCCTAATTGTCGATTTTTTAAAATTAAACACTGCAATGGCAATGGTTGCAGTCTAGGCTGTCATGTTAAAAAATTCCTCGTAATTTTGGAGCCGAAAGACATATGGTTTAAGACTTCAATAAATGCCACCACATTGTTTAAATGTTTTGAATTTCCACTATGTAATGACTGCATTTTGTGCTGTCATCTTAATAAAAAAATCATTGCTTGAAAGCTGATAGTCGTGGTTTAAGACTTCAGAGTGTTGGCCTTCAATTATAAAAAGTTTGGGATTGCACACTACAACGTACAGCAACATTTTAAGTTGTCATATAAACAAAATTACTCATGATGTCAGTGCTCACAGACACGGTTTAACACTTCAATAAATATTCCATACATATTGTTTTTAGAAGAATGGTTAAGTTGAATTTAGCCTACATTTGAAAACTGAAATGGCAAAAATTATATCAGCTGCTCCAATCTAACATATAGCAATCAAGCAATCATAGCAAAGCATATTAATATGTAAAAATTTATTTCAGTTGCTCTAACGTAGGATACTAGATAGCGGTGAAATTGCTGTTCGGTCCACATCTTTTGAAATTTTTTGAAGGGCTCAGGCGACCCCTGGCAAATCGCCAGGCGACCCCCGTGGGGGTCGCGACCCACAGGTTGAGAACCGCTGTACTACAAGATCGCCTGGATTTACCATTATTCTGTTGAGCATTTGAAATGTGGGTTTGTAGCACATTTTGAGTATCTTGAAGTAGTGTTGATCTGTGCTCGCAAGTTATTTAATGGTGACTTTAAAGGAACTCCTGTACTACTTAAATGCAATTTCTTATTTTCTTCCTGTGACTAATGCACCCTGTGTAAGTTACAAGGACAAGTGAGAACGTGGCTATCTAAGAAGGTGCAAGATTAAAGCCATACATGCAGTCTTGTGTCCTAATGCCCACTTACAAGCTTGGCAGAGGCGCCAGGTAATTCTGAGCAGTGTATAATGTATATGAAGAGCAAAAATTGTATATTATGGTTGGTTGCCAGAGAAGATGGCAGCGGTCTTGGTGGGTTGTGCTTTGGATGAGAAGTGTAGGAGTAAGCCTTGTCAAGCAGTGATGAGCACCCATCTACTTGGCCACCTGCACTTTCTTCACACCAAAGTACCTCCTAGGGTGCTACGCCAGGTGGACAGGCTCACCACGAACTCCCCCGAACGGTTGGCCAACGCAGGCAGTAAGTGTTGGAAGGGCACCTCAGGGCGAGCGAGGTCAACGAAGACCCACCAGCCTCCTTACCCTGTCAGGAGAGAACTGGTCATCACCTGACAAAGCGATCAAGAAACCCTAAATGAAGATGAAGCTAAAATAGGAAACTGATGGAAGAGAAGAAAAGACAGAGGTCCTAAAGATTCTATTTTACAGCATTAAATTGTGTCAGTTCACATTTACACCAGCTTAATGTGAATCTATTGCAATTTGTAATACATGAAACCAAATAAAAAAATAATTTTATACAGAGTTCTTATTTAAATACTCGTCAAAGCCACTGAAATACAAAGCTTGGGAATCAAAGGCTACGGCCCATTCATATATTAATTTTTTTACTCCCTGTTGCAAGCCGCACATTTGTACAACCAAGCTTTACCCCCATTTACATAAGTTAATTAGCTAGTCATCTATTAAAAGTTTAATATTTACCGCAGACTATTTTTTTTAAACTAGCTAAAAAATTTGTTAACTGATATGGTTTACTGTTTAGAAATGAACAGAATTTAATTCTATATAATGTAGTCAAAAGTCACTGCATAATTATAGAATAATACAGAGTTATAAATAGGCTAAAATGGACGTCACAATTATACATTTATTTTGCATACGTGCATTTTGTAGAGCATTTCCCCTTGTACGCACCAGTATGCAAATCGCATAAATCTGGCGAACCTCCCCTCCATGCGTATGTAATGTATGGACAGCCCCCCCCCCCCCCCGATGCAGAAGCCATAATTGCAAACAAACTGATTAACGGCGGACCGATACTTTAATTAATTATCTACCACCACACACACGACAATCATTTGATAAGCACCGGCAAAACTAAAAACGAACATGCAGAATTAACAAAATGTACAACCTACATCATTAAGACTTTACCTGATAGAAATTAAAAAAACTTAATGAGCAGAGTGCAAGATGGTACGTTTTTAAGCAAGTTATGATACGCAAGATCTGAACACCGCAAGCCATTTCTTCCACAATGAGAGTCTAGTAGAAAACTGTCTGAATTACCATATAATATTCTCATCTTTAGCCTGCTATGCATGATCACCTTCAACAAGAACAATAAAATAAAGGTTTCAAACGGAAAACTTCTTTAAAGCTTGGTAGCGACAAAATATATCTTTAAAGCATGATGTTCATCTTCAGCAGCCCTAAGTTGTATGTACATGTAGGCTCCTCAGCAAAACCTACTCTTAGCAAGCAGAATAGAGTGCCAGATGGTAGCAACCCAAATCTTCCAGTCAACCAAGCAGTAAATTCGCATGTCTAGAGAAATTCGGTGCATCACCAGCAAAAACTATATGTCCAATTGGTATATTCTGAGTTGATTAGCGTGAAGGCGCGCCATATAAAAGTCCATAAGAATAATAATATTGTTGATGACTGAGTAATAATAACATGGTCAAAAATTTCCATAATCCAATTCTTTTAATCAACTATAAATATCAATAACAGTGAACCAATTACACGATGACACGAACAGTAAAAATTCCACAATACGATAAATTGCAAGAAACATAATAATAATATAGGCAAAACTCCAAATCAGAAAAACAAATACAAAATGACTACATTAGTCATAGAACATCAAATAAGTCGGCTATAATTGTCTCAAATCGGCGGAAAGGCAAGCCAATTAATCTAAGCACATAATCTACAGATTAAGAAAAGTACAATTCCCACAGCATTCATAAAATTTTTCCTTTCTACCACATTTTGCTTTATACTATTTGAGTTTGAAGTCTAACATCAGCCAATTTACATGCTCTGATTCATATTTCTTGAAAACACATTGAAGTTATGATTCAACTGTAAATTTAAAATTCATCATCTCTCTCTACACAGATTTTTGCGTTGTCCTGTTGTCTGTACATATGTGTAGTTTGTAATTTTCCAAACTTAACAACAATCTTACGATTTCTAACTGTGGACGTATACATAAGGTACAATAACAACTGATTAAAAAATTCTCACCATTTCAAATTCAATTAATAAAATGTAGTTCCCTAAACTAATCCATCAACAAAAGCGTTAGTAATTTCATTTTCCTACTCTTGACATAAAATTGTAATCTCTAAATTTCTACAGCGCCCATAAAAGCCATGCCACAGGAACCAGTGTATCCACAGGTTCTCAATAAAAAAATCGATAGGCAGGGGTCAAGATCCCGAGAGTCAGGCGCAGATACAAGGGTGGGTGGACAGTCCTCCTTCTCATCTGCCCCTCTTTCTTATCTTATCCTTCCACTAAATAAAATTGATGTACCTGTTTTAAAACCAAATTTACAAGGCGCAGTAGCACAGCATCGGTTCCATTTTTGTAAGTGTTATTTCCGTCATGGCAAATATTTGAACTTCTGACCTCTACGTTGATAGTGCATTTATAATACACTAACCGTAGACTGTGAACCACTGCAGCAAACTAAAATAGTGTACTTAGTGATTCTTTGAAATAAGGTTATATACCAAATTTAGGAAATAACTGCATTTAGCATAGCATTTTTACTGGAATGTTAAAATCTAGACAGCCCTTGGTTGTCTCCCTGTTCTGCTTTTTAAAACTAGCACTATATCGTTGAAAATATGTTTACAAGTAATTAGACATGCTGTCAATTTATCTTTCTTGATCTGGAGTAGATTTGACCTCTGAATCCTTCTCATCAGTATGATCAGGTGATAAAGATTCTTCTGCAGACTGCAAAGGAAGCACGGCTGATTCAACACTTAGACTGATACCAGTAACTTCTTCTGAGTGAGATTGAAGGTCTTCTGGTTGACTCAGAATCGATTCAGAGCCTGATTGATGAACTTCTTCTGTCGTTGAGCAGAACTCTGGCTTCAAGATGGACAGATCCGAGGTTACTAGTTCAAATGGCTTATCAGTGGGACCCAAAGCAACGAATTGCGTTGAAGTGTCAGTTGCATGAGATGGCTCGGAAATGGTAGCTTCTGCACCTGGCACTACAGATGCATTGGTATGACCACTTGACTCAGAAATGGCCAACTGCACTGATTCAGGCTGTGAGCAGATGAGCTCAGCAGGAACAGATGACCCTAAAATGGACTGTTCTGTGACAACGACAGGAAATTGAGATTCACTTGCTGGCTCAACAAACACAGACTGCAGTGGCAATTCCACAGGCGCAATGGCAGCAGAAGGACTAATATCAGCCAGTGAGGAAGACTGTTGGTTCTCCGAAGAAAGCCCTATAGCAGAATCATGCGGTGAATCAGCACTGGATGGTTCGGCAGCCTTGGAGGATTCTGAAAATGATTCCTCAAGTGCCGGTATAGTTATATCACGATGAGGCCTTGCATCAGAAGGGGATAGATCCACGGCCCCACCAGCTTTAGATTCAGAACATGATTTTTCAGATGCAGGCTTCAAATCAAACTCTTCGTTGGAAAATGGATCGCAGGCTGCGGCAAGAAGACTTGATAGAATCCCAGCTGCAAAGATAAACAGTGCATGTATCATTGTATCACCAGCACTAAAGCCACAATTCAGACACACACTGAAAACACAGTGCTATTATGATTAAAAAAATTGAGAAATAAAGTGACTAATTTGGAGTGAGGACCCCAAGGGAATTTTAATTCTAGTCGTCAAGAGTCAAAAGCGATATATTTTAAGGAAACAAAAGCGATAAATTTTAAGGAAACAAAAGCGATATATTTTAAGTTTACTAACTCTGTTCAAATGGCGATTCCACTATGGAGCAGCTACTCTGGAAATTCGAGTCACTTGACCTCTGCCTCACTGCCACCCATTCGTTTTCCGTCTGATGGCGTTCCTGACTCTCCGCATCCACTTGCTCGGACCACGGTATGTCGGCCGTGTCATCATCGATATTCCAGTTTGTTCCATCCGGATGCAGCGTATTCTCCTCGATGAACCGATCAATCGACTCGTTGCTCTTGTTGTGCTCACTTCCGATTTTCTCGTCGACATCCGCCCATGTTCCGTCGTCAATGTCTTCCCATTCATCGTCGTCATCATCGTAAGTGTCCGCCTCATCAACAAATTCAATTTGTCTTGTGATAGACTCGCTCTTGCCAACGTCCTTCTTTGGTGGAATCACATCCGGATGTCTTTCTTCGACGGTAACAACAGATGAAGTTTCCCCAGAGTTATCGTCGTCGTCGATCTCCTCTTCTCTGGCAACATCCTCTTCCTTATCTCCAGGCGTTGTGATGACAGCAATTCCGATAGTCACCGGTTCATTGTCTTTTTCCACCCATCGACTTCCCGCTCGCTTGCCTTTTGTAGTGACTATCTTCTTGGTGGTGCTTTTCCCACGGCTTGCCACGCGTTCTTTCGAAGGTGGCAACAGTCGCCCGGATCCAATTCCCTTCTTGGGACATTTCACAAACTGATCCCGTGCAAGCAACTCCACTTCGGATTTGATCGGCTTATCCTGTCTGCTCAGCGCCTCGGTCTGGATGACGCGCATGATCGGCTGAGCGCCGTTCTCGGCTTGTTGTCTGTTTCCAACAGTGATGACAATAGAATTCCTAGAACTGAAATCTGTTCTTTTTGACGATGGCATTACTTCCGAGTCTGATGGACGTCCCTGATGGTCCGCCGCAGTTTTTGGATGCGGCCATTGCTGCTGACTTTGAATGGATGTCACAGGTCTCTGTGCATTTGGCCAATTCCTTTGGCTGTTTCCAACAACAGGAGACCCCTGTGAATTCGTTTGTGCCATCACAACGGCACCTGGTCTCGAATCCTCTGGACTTCTCCTGAATCTAGGTGGCTCCTGATATGTTGATCCAAACTCCCGGTCTGGAGTAACTCCGGCCCTAGGAGACGACCCTCGCAGCTCCTGTTTCGGACGACCACGACCTCTGCCACCGCGATCTAAAACACAATTTCATATCTTTATATACATGTCTCACACATTTTAAAACAACAGTTCTGATCTTGCATATATATATATTATTATTATTATATATATATGATCAAAAGGTATTAAATATAATTTAAGCACAATTTAAGATCCTCACTGTGATCCGCTAGGCCCAGTCAGGTCTTGTCCCGAAGGATATGGCTGATGTTATTCTTCGTCCTCACTCAGCTTCCTCCCACTGTCCACTTCGTTCGTCCAACAGACTTGACCTAGAGCTTGGTTCCTCGCTCTAGAACTGCTAAGCTGATCATTTGCCTCAATTGGTTCTTTTCTTTGAAATGCACTTTCTCCTTGCGTTCTCTCCACACTTTTGTCTGACAGTCTCTTTTCTTCCTTCTATCTTCTCAAAACCTGCTTTCGCATGGCCTTTCGCACTAGGAGCACTGCTGAATGGTTCACCCTACTTGAGGCGCTTTATAAATTCTCAAATACAATACATTAATGTTTAATCACATTGTGGCATCTTCATACCTATACATGTTCATACCCACATTTCTAATCTAAATATGTGATATGTATATAAAATAAATTTATATATTTTTATCACCCATATTAAGCCTTTTTCGAATTTTACAAGTTTAAAATTTCACAGCCTATTGACATTTTAGCATTCTTAAAAATGCTGTACTCACATGGAGTGCCTCTAGAATACGAGTCACCAGAGGACGGAGGAGGCGCATGAGGTTCTTCGAGTGATTGGTGACCCACTTGTCGAGTCGAACGATTATCTCTCCTGAGCAGCAACAAGAATGAATGATACGCACAATTTTACGACTCAATCGAATAACAAGCAATGCTTATTAATCCCGTTTCAAATTAATACTTTTATTGGTTCCAATCCTCTAACACCAAGTTAACGAATATTCTAAGATTGGTAACTTTCTGTTTGCCCTCTTCTACAGCAGTGATAGAACTAAAGCAAAGAACCAGTTCAGAGTAAGTGCTGATCATATGAGTGGAATGACAAGATTTTTAATGAAAGAGAAAAGCAGCTTACTGAGATTCCGCTTTATCGCGATCCCATTCCCGTTTCCATCCTTCGTTTGTCTTTTGTCGTTCAATTCTTTCACGATCAATATTTTCTCGTTCTTTTCTCCAATGGTCATAGCCTGGCGTCCTTTCATCAGGTAGGTTGTCATCTCCATTATATCTCTGCGGTTGCCCAGAAGACTGAAGACAAAATAGAGAAACAGTTTCCTATCTCTCTCTATCTAAATGTAGTTAAAATGTCATAAATTCAATCGGGTCATTGCAAAATGTCATAGTAAACACGTCGCACATATAATTAATAAACATATAAAATCAGCTCATGTTGTTTGAGACATGACCTCATGTGTATCATTTATATTGAAATATCAGAAGTTATGCAAATGCACAGCTTTCAATTTCAGTCTTACGTCACAAAAATCATTTTTAGGGTAATCTTTCTGCTCACTTGACTGAATTTAATAATTTTGCAAAATCAACGTCAACTGTTTCACTTAAATGCTTTCTATATAGAAGGCATTTAAGTGAAACATTTATGTTGATTGCGTGATGTTCTTCACTGGTTTCCTCTTTCTCAGCGCATCTCCTACCAAGTTGTTGCATTTGTCTGGCGGTGCCTTCTCGATTTTGTTCCATCATACTTGTCTTATCTTCGTTGACACGTCTCTGGCCTCGCAGCCCATCGAGCTCTTTGTCTTCGACATTGCAACAGGGGAGCTGTTGGTTCCACGACAGCACACTTCTATCAGACAGCGCCGAGTCTTTTTGATTGTGCATCCCACGATTTGGAATGGCTTCCCATTAGCCTTGCGACTGATGCCTAGGCTAAACTATCCTGCTTTTTATAAGTCGCTCTAATCCTACTTTATTAACTGTGGCTGGGTTGGGAGCACCTCTGAATAGGTCTCTTGAAGAGGTGCTATATAAACTGTTGAAATGAATGAATTAATGTATGTATTTTTCTACCATTCAACGCACATACACATCTACTCTACATATTATATAGCTTATGACCACTGAACGGTTCACTGACCTGGTCATATCTTGGACGATTTGCCCGAGCTCCATTACTTCTTGGGCCAAGGTGACCTCTTGGGCTACGTCGAACTTTCTCACCCGTTGGCTTATCACGTACGTGGTCAGCAAGGTAATTATACACTGGATCTGGTGGCGGGCCCTGAAAAGACACAGGAGATACGTGTTGTATAGAGTATACATGAGGAAGGAGACGTCGAGGTTTGTGTAAAGCTGGAGTTATTATAATGGTATGTCACACTAGTTAGCAAAGAGTTTAGAAGCAAAACAAGGCTAATATAAGTGGACAGTTACAATCATTACATATCTCCCTGCTTATATGAAGTCTAAAGTTATATCCTGCTAATGCACAATCAATCACATACACGCGCATGTAGCAAAAACAAAATGTATTGTCATTCGCTTGCATTATTAACAGAGATCAATTAATTAATTATGGATATTTGAAGTGATGTCACTTGTGTGCCTAATTATCAAAGAATTGCACTTGTAAATAAGTTGGTTAATTCCTGTTTAAAACTAACAGCATCTGAGCAAGGACAATGAGTCATAGCAAAGATGCTTAGCTTTACCCTTCTCCTTTAAAGACGACATAATCGAAATTTTACAAAGAAGATACAAAAGCAGAAAGAAAAAGCAGATAAAAAGAAACTCACATCTTCTAAGATCGATGCATATTTAGAGGAACCTTGTTGCCTGCTTGGAGCTGGCATCGGTTCCTGTGGCATTCTTGATTCACCTCTCCTCTGCTGTAGAACTTTCCGCAAATCTAACTGCTCCTCAGGACTTTCTTCTGGAAATCTCTCCTTAGATTCAATTAACAATCAGTACTTTAAATTCCCCTGCCAAGGCCATTACATAATCCTACATTGTACAAAATATATGTCAGTGTCATCAAATGCACAATACTTTCTTCGTCGGTTCACCAGCCGTTCAACAGTATTATATTATGGCATGTTATGCTCAAAATTGATAGACTAGACTCTTATGCAGCAAACACAGGTTAGGGCACCAGAAATTCGCGATTTTGCGCAGCGCAAATTCTGCGCAAAATTCCAGGTTTAGCGCAACAGCGCAAAAATTGGCAATCCGCGCAATTTTCACGCAAATTTTGACAAAATCTTGCTAATTTATCTACATTGGGCTTTGATTGACTTAAAAATAACATTGCGGTGCGTGGTAGTTCAACATAGCAACGACGACCATTTATCTACATTGGGCTTTGATTGACTTAAAAATAACATTGCGGTGCGTGGTAGTTCAACATAGCAACGACGACCATTTATCTACATTGGGCTTTGATTGACTTAAAAATAACATTGCGGTGCGTGGTAGTTCAACATAGCAACGACGACCATTTATCTACATTGGACTTTGATTGACTTAAAAATAACATTGCGGTGCGTGGTAGTTCAACATAGCAACGACGACCATTTATCTACATTGGGCTTTGATTGACTTAAAAATAACATTGCGGTGCGTGGTAGTTCAACATAGCAACGACGACCATTTATCTACATTGGGCTTTGATTGACTTAAAAATAACATTGCGGTGCGTGGTAGTTCAACATAGCAACGACGACCATTTATCTACATTGGGCTTTGATTGACTTAAAAATAACATTGCGGTGCGTGGTAGTTCAACATAGCAACGACGACCATTTATCTACATTGGGCTTTGATTGACTTAAAAATAACATTGCGGTGCGTGGTAGTTCAACATAGCAACGACGACCATTTATCTACATTGGGCTTTGATTGACTTAAAAATAACATTGCGGTGCGTGGTAGTTCAACATAGCAACGACGACCATTTATCTACATTGGGCTTTGATTGACTTAAAAATAACATTGCGGTGCGTGGTAGTTCAACATAGCAACGACGACCATTTATCTACATTGGGCTTTGATTGACTTAAAAATAACATTGCGGTGCATGGTA
The DNA here is from genome assembly GCA_949752735.1 of Lumbricus terrestris. Classification (NCBI taxonomy): domain Eukaryota; kingdom Metazoa; phylum Annelida; class Clitellata; order Crassiclitellata; family Lumbricidae; genus Lumbricus; species Lumbricus terrestris. The sequence continues at coordinate 42,854,610 of OX457040.1, forward strand.
GTTCAACATAGCAACAACGACCGACGAGCGATAATCAAAATGGCGGCCGCCGAATGTGATGAAATTATATATAGAGGAATTTTTAGCTAAAGATCGTTATTTTTAGTAGTATAAATGCACAAACTTAACCCTTACCGGTCCGAAGGATAATTTATTGGCCCAAAATTGGCCGCTGAGAGCGGACACAGGATCGGTAAAGGTTAAAGTATAGAAAATTCCAGAACTTCATGGCCACACAATAAAAAGTATTAGACGAAGTTTCTCAAAGCGAGCACACACGAGCGTCGCGTGCTGTCTCGGGTTATGACAGAACGAACGCATTTAATCTATAGGCGTCAGGTGTGCACACGAAGACGGAAGGCTACTATTCAGCATGCTGCATAACTTAGTGATTCGTTATATTACAGGCATATACAATACTATTTGAAGTTGTATTTGTAATGAGCGTAGATTTCGGTAAGCGTAAATTTTGCAAAATTAAAATTCTTTGCGATCATCTGAATACATTAATCTCATGGTTATAGGAACTTTATGACTGCATATTTTGCTTGATTGTCTAATTTCTAGAACTCCAAGGCTTTGCACTAAATGACAAAAACACTGTTAGATACTTTGGTACACTGATCCAATGAAAAAATAACGAACATAATTATCGTTTTTTAACTTGCGCAAAATTTGCGCAAATTTGTCGTTTTTGGTGCGCAGTTTTTTCAATTTTTTGGTGCAAATTTCTGGGTCTTCCAGATCTACACTTCGAAACTCTTGCTATAGTACTCAACCACCCAGTATGTACAACAACTGTCCAATGCAGCCTTTACTAGAGAGTCTATAATTGTCATCTAACCATGACTTGGCGATGTTGGCAGTAAAACTACCCAAAACAAAATCTGCGTCTGTGTGAAGTTACCCACTTTGTATCAACATAGATCGTTTGGTCAGCAGACAGCTCAGATCAAGAGATATATTCTTACATCTGTTCTCAGAGGCCAAGAATCACCATCGTCGTTAAATGTGCTTGAGTTTTTTAAAGAAACTGCACGTCCTTCTCGTTCGGCCCATTTTTTGTCCTCTTCAATTTCCTGAAAAATCAATAAAAAATTTAAATCAAATTACGATTTAAAAGAATGCACGATGAACGATGGTAAGCATTGTACTTGCGGTGTCACAGACCACTTTGGCACAATTCACATAAACTGCTTTTCGATTCCCAAAACTTGTTTTACACTGTCCGTTTCCAAACTTTACATGAAGCTAGGTTTTTTAAAGTGTTAATAATATTGTGTCATTTTCCTTGAATTAATGCACTTATAGGTCTTGTAAACTGCCAAGCAAATTGTATCTGCATTCTGCAGCCATGTCTAGTTTCTTATATTTCTAATTGAATTCATGCAAAATCATAACCTGAATCAATCTGAAGAATTTGTCAGCATGGCACACAAACACACACAAATTACTTGCAACATATTTAAATACATAGCAAAAAGAATGGAACAACGAACGTGGATCCTATCTGTCACCTTAAATTTTTTCATGCGTTCTTCATTCTTTAACTTCATCATTTGTATTTTCCTGTCTAGAAGCGCTTCTTTCTCCTCACGTGTCAGCATACCATCGTCATCCTTCTCCGTTGACTAGAAATTGAAAAATAAGTCTAAACTTAATATCTGTTGTTACCAATTTAAAACCTGCAATCTAATGCTAAAAATATAAATTATTAAACAACCTAAAACATTTGAGGCCATAGTTTATGCATTAACAAAAACCTTGACAATAATGACAAATGCTTAAAACTAATCAAGAAAATTTTATAACGTTGAAGAAGTAGGGAAAACAATATGAATGTTTTAGATTGTTTTATTTTTTATAACATGTTATTCAGCAGCAGATTTCGGGTTTTTGGCAACAGCAAATCAATGATTCATGCAAAATAAATATTTAACAGAGTACCTGCTTGTTTTGCTATAAATACAAGTGCTAGTAAATAAGTAATATGCATGGTAAAACAAAACTTACAGAGAAACTAAGACCGCTCCATTCTGCCTCTATCTGTGACGGCCATACTATTTATGTGCTACCGAGCCGTCAGTAACATCTACCGAATATTATTCAACCCATTATTGCTTGAGGGCGTACAGAGTAATCTTTGACGCTCGATCTTTCATATGCTACGAAGTTCGTTTATTTACATCGAAGGATGGTATGCAACACTGCAAAACGCAGTATAACCCTGATGAATAATAAGCAACTACGCAACGCCATTTACCTTTCTGACTTCATGCGCCATTTGCTTGAAGATTTTATTGCAAAATCCTTCCAGTCACTGAGTCAGCCTTCTGGGCAACAAAAATGAATAAACTAGACTTTTTGTCGTAGACTAAACACACAGAAGCACCACTTCCGATCACTTCAATGTACTTCATAACTTCCGAACCAAAGACACAATATACACAGGGATGGTAACTCCTCAAACGACGTCGTTGGATTTAAGTTATTGCACGATAATCGGGGTAAAAATGTCTTATAATATAATATTCGTTTATTCAAATTCAATCTGACAGACCGCAGAACGATTACAGGTACAAGGTTATACGAAATACGGCCTGCTTCGCACGACACGCAGGTCGGCTACAGCAGGCTCGGTAACTTAACACTAATGGCCTAAGTGCTGGAACGCTCCTGACCGGTCAAGCCAGGAGTGGGAGGGGCGATCTTATTTTCAACAGACCCGTGGCAAACAACACAACAGAAAGCGCCACTGGCAGCTAGCAGAAAATTCAAATAAATTTTTGCCCTGATCGAGGCTTGAACCCGGGTCGCGATAATGACTCTCAGTTTATCGGCCAGCGCTCTCTCCACTGAGCTATGGACCCCCGATCTTTTTTGTTTGCTTTGTTTGTATGTGCACTTGTTACAGCGCTCCTTCAAGCTCACTACTCAGAGGCGCTCCCAACTACAGAGCGGACCCAGCAGCGGAGTTTCACGCCGAAGCGCTGAGAAATTGTTTGTGAAGGACTTACCCTATGCAGCACCTTTTATTTTGAGTTGCGTTTTTTTGTAGTTTGGAGACTAGGCCTACAATTACGCAAGCGGGCCCGATTCTATGCATTTTCTTTTCTGCAAATTGCTTTACTGATTCAGTTTGAAATATCATTATTAGGTTGATGCCGTTTCATCAACTCTACCCCTTTAGGATCCCTGCAATTCCTTGATTTCGCCCACCTCTCTTACACCATGGACTAAATTAGCTAGCATTAGACCCAAGGACTTACTCTTACATATAAGCTTATAGTGTGTCATTGGGATCATTGCATGAGATCTAAGGGGTAACCTGTGGTATTACGGACCCAGGGGTGGCCAATCCGGCCACGCCTCCCCCCAATCAGAAATGTGCATGGGTTTCAACAATTATTAAGCTTTCAGTCAATGCAGAGGGAAAGTAGGATACAACTAAAAACTAATGATTTAGCATTGGCTTTGAAAAATGGTACATGTTGAAGAGATTTCGTCGCTCAAATGGTTAAATGACTATTTGGGCAGGAAAATTCGATATATTTTCAAGACATTTTGACCAGATGACTAAAAAAATATATAAAGGCCTCTAAAAAAGTCATCAGATTTTTTGGCAAAAGATCAACGAAATTTTCCCAACCCAAGGTAAAAAATGTGGCACCCCTTCGAAAATTTCTGTATTTCTCCTGTATGGACCACTTAACATACATGAGTATTTCAGACTATTTCTCAACAAAATTAAACATCCAAACAGTCCAATTAAATTGCAACCAAATACTTTCATCATAACAAAACAAAAACAGATTTGTTTTGAGCAATTTATATCAACTTATTTATTCAGAACATACAAGAAAATAAAACCTACAAGGCAGCCCATAAAAAGTATTGCACCCATGGTATGGGCATCATATAGACACACCTAACAGAAGGTAATAGTCTATATAATGCTAGATAAAACTACTGCCAGCTTCCTGTGGCTCCTCTGTCCATCCATGATTAACACTACCGGGTGCTTGGACTTTTTGGCTGCACGTGTTTCACAATGTGGTCAGACCAATTCAGAAATGTTTCTTTGCTGATCTAACCTGAATTTGTTGCCAACAGTAGCCTATCACTTCCTTCGGTTCATTATTTGTCAACTCATTTTTAATGGTGCTAAATAAATGAAACACTAAATTACAATTAACAACATAAATGGTGGCTCTACAATGTTGCTACACTGAGCCATGGGCGGAGACCTAGGGGGGGACAGGGGGGGACGGTCCCCCCAATAAAAGTGTTGGGGGGGACGGCCCATGCATTTGTCCCCCCCAATGTTTGAGCGTCAAGACTTTTTTGGCGGCGAAAATAGAAATATTTCGTCGAGATTTGGACCGGACGACTAAAAAAAAAAAAAAAAGGTCATCAACTTTTTTGGCGGCAAAAATAGATTTTTTTTTCGAGATTTCGCCGGTCGTCAGAAATTTGTTGGAAAATCTCGCGTCTTTCCGTCCCCCCCAATTCTCGGCCCAGGTCTCCGCCTATGCACTGAGCTCCAAATTAATTGAAAACCATGTGATGTGTAGTGTCCGTTTTCACCATACTTCTGACAAACTGCAAAACTATAAGTCTTTGAGGCATTTAATTAAAAGGACGTGATAAACTTGATCATTCAAAATGACAATGTCTCAAAGTAGCAAAAACAAATGAACGTTTGTTAACAGCAATTATAATTGCATTATCATTTGGCGGCGAGATGCTTGAACAATAACAATGCGCTGGGCTGCTGGCACAAAAATCAGAAGAATGTAGGTTCGAAACCTGGTAATCCTATAAGGATGACTCAGCATTCCATTTCTTAAGGGGCTACTGAAAATAAGTAGCTAGACAAATGGATGCCTTGCAGGTTAAATTAGACTCCTGTTAAACTTATCATCATCTGTTACAACTTCATCATGCTGTAACAGATGGTAACTAGTTTACCAATCATGTAATCTTACTGTGAACTTGTCCATTTGAATTAATAAACAAATATTATTATTATGCAGCATTGAAAGACATCAACAAACAGTAAATATGAAGTTTCGATTGTTTTTGTTGTTGTATCCATTGTAGGTGCTAGTCATACAGTTGATCCACGAAGAACCGAGCAGCTAAAGATCTTGTGGGCAACTCTTGCACAGCGTTAGTCTTTGTTGTCTTCTTACCCTTTATCTGAACGTTATTTTTTGTCATGCTACTAAAAGCGGGCTGTTTTGCATGTTGTGTAGCTCTACCTTTGGATGATGCTCTAAAAAGACAAAGAAAAACAACTGCTTTTAATCGAAAACACGCAATAAATAATACAGCAATTCTCTTTAGAAATAAACCCTTTAAGTTAACGCTTTAATGACCAAAGTGTAGCAAATAGTATGGGATATCAAAACCCTCAGTCAGTAAATGGTTAAGAAAAGCTTAAGGCCTCTAAGTGGACGAAGCAGTCAAACACCTACACCATTCTTTTAAACATTCTGATTGAAGTGTCTGCGTACGAGTTACTTAAAAAGGAAGGAATGTTTGCTCCATGCCAATAAAGTTCCTAACAGTTAACCAGTGTGAGAATTGTGGAAAAATAACTAGGGGGGTTGGACCATTATCCACTTGGAATTGGGGTGCAAAAAACATACTTTAACATGGGGCTCTAAGAAAGACTGGGGGGGTCGAAACCCCCAACCTCCCCGGCAATTCTCACCCTGCAGTTAACCCCACACAGATGGTGGTATAGAAAGTAAACATCAGCAGTGGCATAACGCATGTATGACCACTTGTTCTAGTGCCCCTTCAAGAGTTCTACCTACTCAGAGGCTCTCCCGACTACAGCATGGACACGGAATTGGACTTTCACGCCAAAGCATTTGCAAGTGAAAGACTTGCACAGGGTTCATATACGGCAGCTTGAGGTGGATTCGAACCTGCAACCTTCCGGTTCCAAAGTACCGAACATACCCCTACACCACCGCACCCATGAATAATGGAATGCCTCTGTTTACTGCAGCAATATGATCAAACATTTTCGTTAAACTAAATGTCAGGTTAAGATTTTAACGGCAAGCTCAGGCAGGTTGAAACAATAAATAAAGGTTACACAAGAATACCTGATACTTTTGATACTAAGTCCATAACTGGGTTGACCGAATCATGATCCGCAAATTGGTTTTCTCCATATTTTTAGAACCAAATGTTTGGTATGTTTGATATAAAAATATTGCTGATTAATCGTATCAAATTCGCAATCGGCAAAAAAACAAGCCAAATATCCGGAATCAGCAACTGTCAAAGTGACACCAATTGGTTCAACCCTAGTCCATAGATACAAACAGTATTAATGACAATAAACAAACAGATTTGAATAAGCCAGTTGTATGATCTAATTATTTTTATACCAAACATAGTATGATGTCTATAGCATCTTTATTCTTTATCATAATGCATACTTGAGAAGTTCCACAGGACAAGTGTAGGCTCTTTCTGCTAAAGTGGTGAGATCTTTTGTAACACGTGGTACAGGATGCGCCAAGTGCCAGTTATCATGCTTTTCTTTCGTGAAACAGTGTGGACATCTTTCTACACCAGAAGCTGAAACATATTTCAAAAGTCTTTTCGAATCAGTCCATACAGACCAGGTCATGCTAACGTGGTTATTATTTCCTGCTGATAATTCACAATAGATTATTTATAAATCATGAACTCCCATGAAAATGATTAGATACTTACCGGTATAAGCAGGGCTGTACTTAAATTTTTTAGGATAGTCATCTTTTAGTAATTCTTTGCTTTTATAACACAGCCACCTTTAGCAAGCAGGGTTATTAAATCCTTGACTCATATGGTGTATTGTCTACTTATCATGTACTTAAAACTGAATCACAAGATTTCACTATCTATAAGCTTATACAATATGAATCAACCGAGTTTTGCCCATTTGGGAAGCCAGTGAGCACATGGTGGCACAAAACTTACAGAGAACATGGTTTCTTAGAAACCAGTACACTGCACAGAATTGTCTGACTTCGAGAACAGACTAACCATGCACAAAGAGCTTTGTATTAATTACAGTTCAGCACTTACTTGCATTCTGCATCATAATAGGATGACCATGTTTCTTTGCAACTTCAAACGCTGTATCTCCCTTTTCATTGACAAGCGTTGCGTCTGCTCCATGACTCAACAGGCAATTATAGGCTGCACCACGACCACCCGCAGCAGATCCATGTAAGGCAGTGTTACCAGAGGCTACATACAAGCAAAATCGATTGCTCTCGTCTAAACATATAATGTGTATATATTTCTAGCAATCTCTTAAATGTATTACTGATGTTTTAAGTATTGTTTTGCTATATATACCATCATTACAAAGAACCGCAAATACTAGTTCACTGACCAACTCTTCTCACATGAAATGCATGCAGTCCACAATGTTCTTGCCCACGCGGTCATCACAACTTCCAGACACTACCACATAACTCCTGTTCTCAAATCACTTCATTGGCTAAAAGTCCATAAGTGCATCCTCTGCAAATTTTATAGATTCCTCTCAATCCGCTTACATTAGTACGTTATTCACCATCCAACCGCTTGAGTCTACTTGCTTATCATCATATCTTCTTAATCTCGGCCCCAGTCTCCTCCTCTCTGAATATCAGTAACTGCTCCTCAACTGTAGATGTAATCGAGTATTTATACATTGCCACTCAAGATCAGAGGCCGTCCTGACCCATGCTATGGTCTTCAATGATGAAACGAGTGGTTTTCGTACGCTTGTGGAACTGATGGGAAAGGAAGAGTAAGAATCGTCGGCCATAGATAATCATGTTATTAGCTGTCATAAGCAGTAACTGCCTGACGACTTTTCATCTAGCAAATTCATGCGTATCAGAAAGATCTTTGTAAAATAAAGCGGAAAAAACAAGTGACAAGCTTGAATCAAATCCAAAAAATAAGTAACAAGTGCATTAAGAAAGCACTGTTTAGAATGAATAAAGACTAGCAAATGGAAATAAGGATACATAGGGTGAATTAAATACCACCAACCATCTTGAATGTCTGTCTTGGCACCTTTTTCGAGCATCCAGTGCAGGACATTGATGGCACCATGCTCAGCAGCCTCAAAAGACAAACAGTAGAATTTACAAATTTTCAATCAAATATCAACATATTTTACTATATAATTATTACACTCTCTACCTCGACTGCTTAGAAAAACATACATAACAGCAAGTATTGCAGATATATTTTCACCAGTAATTTTTAAAAAGCTTGATAACATAAACTGAAAAACAGACATAAAGCAAAATTGCAAAGCTTTTTAGCACCAGGTTGCAAGAAACTCTTTAAGTGCAAAGGCAAATTAAACCAACCTAAATCATCAATATATTAATTACAGTAACTGTTGATGTATTGCATAATGTATTGTGATTTATTTGGAGATATTAAACAGGCTGTGCAGAGATATTTATTTTTAAAAATACAAAGTTCTATTTATATTTAAAAAATGAAGCTTATAAAACAACAAAGCCTTAGATAAATGCCCTAAATTACAATTAAGGTACACTGAAAATTTCAATGAAAAGTAGACTTTTAAGTTTTATATTCACAAGTCTGTCAAACAAAACTCTTAGATAATCACTTTTAATTTAAAATTAAAATAGACTAAACTTTTACAATTATGGTACAAGTTGATTTGAGTTGATTTTTAGTCGGCATCTCTATCAAAGGTTCAGTTGAAGGGGACATTAGGTGCTTACAGCTATTAGGCTTTCAAATGTAGTCACGCTTACCAAGTGGACTGGTGGCTTGCCCTGTGACTGTTTGACGTCCAGGTCAGTACCCTGTACTACAAGAAATCTCACACAGTCCAAGCGGTTGCTGCTGGCAGCATAATGTATTGCAAGGCAGCCATTGTTGTCTGGAAGAATGACATCACAATCCCTTTCAACAAGGCTTGCCAGGCAGTCAGTTGCTACAGGAATAACAAACATACAATTACACTGTAGCATTCACAATTCAAATTCATCAGAAATTTTTCTTGGCCTTAGTGGCTAATTAGGCAGAGAGTTTAATTCCTGGAAGAGAGTGGTCTAGTTTTACTTCGATAACTACTTGTAAGGGATTCAACATTCATTCATTCATTTCAAGAATATATAGATAGCCCATTCAGGAAGCTCACTCAGAGGTACTCCCAGTCTAACCACGGTAATACAAATAACAGAGATGATGTAACTGTTCAGAGCTTAGTACAAGTACTTCTATACTGAGGACAAGTGCATATGAAACTTAGAACTTTGTGTCGAATTACATCAAAAGATATTTACAAGTACCTCCATGCTTTGCTGCCAAGTGAATTGGAAGTCTTTTTCGATTGTCGGGACACTGCAACTCGAAGCCATTCTCGTAAAGAAACTCAACGACATTGTGATGGTTTCTCGTGGCTGCAAGATGAGCGAGCCGTCTGCCATCTTTATCCATCAAATCCATTGAAGCGCCTTTAAAAATGCAACAATATGCAAAACATATCAAAACAGTGTGCGTTCATTTTTATTTAAGTGGCTTTTATCAAGTGTAAACCAGTTTTGAACAGTTTGGAAGATTCAAACTAAACGTTGATCATAAAAGTAACGTAAGCTAAAAGTAAATTATAAAACAAAAACAGTAATTTAACTTTTTAAAATGGACAGAAACTTATAAATACGATTTCCATTCACATTACTAAACATTTGGCATTTAGTACCTAGTTATTCTTGCACTCTGATGCTGGTAAGCTGAATTTGCTACAAGAGGCACTAAGGTGCTTGGCATTTATAATTGAACTTATTGAAGTGAAGCATACCTTACCTTTGTCATAAAGTGCTTCAAGACACCTGACTTCACCATTAAGAGCAGCCACATGAGCCGCAGTGAATCCATCTTTGTCCGTCATATCCAGCTGGTCAGTGTAGTCCACCAGCAGTTCAACCACTTTGACGTGACCACCAAGACAAGCCTGATGCAGACATGTTCTTCCACTCTCATTAGCAATATTGACCTCAAAGCCAGCCTATTGACAGACAATTCCATGCATGCCAGATTTAGAAGAAGATATGCAAAGAAGCTAAGATTGACAGTAGTAGCCTTTTACCATTCGGTGCCTTTTGTAGGATCTTCAAAGAGCATGCATCCGTAAATTCATACACACAAATAAATCCATATCATACAAACAATACATAATTGCATAACAATGGCATACCTGGTTGAGTGCCTCTCGCTAGATTGCTTGTTAGCAGTGCTATACAAATGTTCAATACCAATTACAATTTGTGCAACTCCCAAGTTGTTGTGGAAGAATTGGCCAAACATATAAACATTTGGGACACCACATGACTTTCTGTAGTCATAAAATTCACAAGAAAGGTTTTCATATTTAGACAGTCTGCCATTATTTTAAATAGTACTGAAATAAAATGTTAGTGACAAGCAAAAATAAATAAACAAGCCAGTTCCCTTGGCTACTTTGCTGCTGCAGTAGTCTACACTCTACAACTAGGCAAAGTAGACTTACTATTGAAGGCCTTTTGAACAAAACGTGTGCACATCAGTCTCGTCTACAGCAAAGTGAGAATTTTAAATCATGAAATATGAGATTTAACAACAACAGATTTTGACAGTGAAACCCACACTGTAAAATTTAACTCCAGCAGCCAACATAACCTCTTCATGTTCTCAAATGCATGTAGATAATAAATTGGAAACTCAGAATGCCAACATAGCAACTAAAATATCGTCATTGGGAATTAGTTAATCAGCAGCAAGATTATTGTAGCCCAAAAGTGAACCTACCCTCAAGTTTAAGATATTAAAGCAATAATTATATATTCTTAAACTAGTTCTAAGCAGATTTTGACCCTCTTCGATAAAGTAGGAGGTATATTTTTCTAAATTCAGAAACAATTTTGCCAATATCAGACGAATTAAAGTGGCAATACATGATGATGGCATACTGCACAGTGCAACAATCTAATAAATATTGCCTTTCTCAGCAGTTCTTAGTCACTCAGTGAAAGCAGTGATTGGTGCACTTTAAACAGGTAACACTACGCAGAACCTTTGCACATGAAACATCTCTGTGACTTTGATAATAAAACTTCTCCCAGAACCGGGTAGTTCCAAGATTTTTTAAAGTAAATTTTACTTACTAAATACTCTATCTTCAGGAAGAAAAAATTCATAAATGAAGTGTTTATTTGATAAACAACACAAAATGCAGAGCAGGAAACAAATGCAAGGATGCAACAAAAAGTTTCTGCAACAATCATCTTAAGTAGTAAAATAAATGTCCATGTTTTTAATAAAGAGTATGCAGTGAACAGTAAAAGCAGGTGCAACATCAAATTTTTTACCTGCCTGTCAACTGACAAAAACAAAGCAAATAACAATTATGACAAACTATATTCAACTTTAATATAACATTGCAGACGAGAAAATAAAGAAACATGCTTTAAAATATTAACCAAATAGCGAATCTTCACATTTTTGCTTATATCGCATTGTGAGCAAATTGGTGCCATTATCTAGTTTTTAACCCTTTAATGCTGAGATGGTAGTAAATGGTATGGGAAATCCTATATAACATGCAGAAAATTAACTGTCATGCTTATTCATGCTGGAATATATTATTTAAGTTAATCAACATTTAAAGATAACATCAGGACAGCAAAATAGGCCTAAGTTCCTCAAAACACAACTATATGTTTAGCAACAGCCAGGTCTAAAAAAGGATTCATGGTGCAATGCTACAATGAGCACCAGTGGGTATTTGAAATAATTTGGAATACCTACTTTCAACAGCTCTTCAACCACAGCATGTTGACCATTGCTGCAAGCAGCAATCAAAGGACTTCTTGAACAGCTGTGTGTGTTTCCAAGTGACTTTAAGGATCGTTCAAGTCTGGACTTTTTGATCAAGTCCTTAACCTCGTCAACATCTCCCTTTTCAGCTGCTGCATAGAGCTGTTCGTTGATAACACTATACACTGGTGGTGTATTTATTTGTTTTACAGATTTTGTATGAAAACCTTCACCATTTTTCGGCTCTCCACAAGACTCCGAGTCCCAATTACGACTGCTTTTGCTCTCATAATCCGTGAAGGAAATTTCAGTTTTAAGAACTGGTTCAAATGATTGGATCATGGTCAGAGGGTCTGAATCTATACTCATCCTTAACAGCTTTACCAAGTTTGCAATACAACGCAACTAAAGTATCTATGACTTTTAAACTCAGATTTTTAAACAAAGGAACGGTTTTAAAGCCTCGCATGCAAATTTTAGGCGGCAGGGTTCTTGTTGTAAGCAAGCCTACAAAGGCCTACAAAGCGATGTCAGTCGGTGGCTCTTCTAAATAGAAACTGTGCGGACAATATCTACGCAGTAGAGCGGTTTAATTCTACATCTGGAAGACCACTATTGCCAATAAGCTGAAAGGAAAAGGCGCAACAGGACAGTATATCCAAAATCCGAACAATTTGTACAGCAATATGTTCAAGCTTTCCGTTGCCACAGACGCCATACCATAGATATAATTGTGGTGATATCTATGTTTAAAGCAAAATGAAGAAAGAAGACACTGGAAACCATGATGTATCCACATATAGTATATAATATACATTGAGATGCATTATATGTATAACATAACGCTAGAGAGAGTATGACGTATCTGCCCTGCAATAAAATTTGAAGCTGATCGAAGCTGTAAGACTGTGATTGGTCGGTATAAGAACTCGTCTGTGATTGGTCGACATGACTTTAGACAGATATGATATGATGTGATTGGTCGACATGACTTTAGACGATGATTCAATATGGAGACGTGATACTCCCTCTAGTGATATATTTATTATATAATACACATCTATGATAATATACTATATGTGATGTATCTTAGTTCTTACATCGTGCTGAAAACAGACAAGTGGAGGAGTAGGATCCGAGTGACTGACCCCTCGCCAGAGGGAATAATAATTCTCCCATCTATTCTTAGATAATTCTAGCCTGAAGGGAAAGAAGAAGAATGTATAATTTGATTACTTCGAAAATAATACATACATCTGTTTCACTCTCCAACACAGATGTCGCCCCACTTCAAATTAAGTAAAAGTAAGTAAGTATTTTCTTTATTACTCCACTTGCAAACGCACAATGGGACACAGAACATCAATATAATACATAGAAGTAATAATAGGTAATAAAAAACATGCAAAATTTAAAATCAAAAGTTAAATATAATATAATTACTAAACTATCATCGTCAATCAAGTTAACTATATAACATTCTGGTGATAAATCCCTTTGCAATCAACGAATCACAACGTGGTATTTCAAGATTGTGTGATCGGGGCCTAAGGGAGTAACCAGTTACACGTTCAGGTGGAAGAAGATAATGGAGGACATGCCCGGGGTCACAGAGGATAGAAGAAAAGAGGGATACATCTGCCTTGGAACATAACATGTCAAAAGTAGGGGTGTTAGAGGGCAAAAAACCCTGTCTTATCAACTTTCTAATAATAGCGGACAGACGATTCCTCTGACCCTCATTTGCAAAACCCCACCATGCTGGCGAAGAATAAAGCATTCGCGCGACTGTGGTGGAACGTACAACATCATGTAGTCGGCTGCCAGTCAAACCATGCGACACAAGGACACGAAGTGCATAAAAAGATTGCTTTGCTTTACAGACAATGTTATCAATGTGCTCAGAAAAACCCAACCTATATGAAAGCGTAATACCCAGAACCTTAACTGTATCAACTCGTTCAATCCCAATAATGGGGGGAGGGCAATCAGAAGTTTTGGAACGGGGACGCCTAAAGATGACTTCACATGACTTGCTATGATTGAGGCGCAAGTTACAATTTCTAGCCCACTCTGCAATGTGTACTTAAAATTTTAAATAAAACGTCTCTAAATCTCTTCAGGCATTTTTACTTAAAAAATAATTATTCGTCAAGCCACCTTCATAAATCTAATAAATGAAATGCGTTTGTTATGTGAAAATAATGTTAAGTTTCATTGCCTCCGATTATCGCCTACGAACTTTGTCGAGCAGCGCTAAAAAAGAGTTTCTGCTCCTATTTATATTGGTCCTTAGACACGTTTCGGCAAACGAAACAAATAATTTTTTACGAAAAGTAAAATAAGAAAATGGCTTCAGCATTACCAAAGAAAAGATACTATCGCCAACGGGCTCACTCTAATCCGATGGCAGATCATACATTCCAGTAGTAAGTTGTTTGGGCAAACACGTGTTATTTGGTCGTGTCCTAGTCTAGTTTTATATAAGAGCTCATGTAGCACCAGTCTAACTTTTCTCAAGGCATCGGTAGATAGTCGCTATTAATCAAAACTGTGTTCACCAAATTTCAGTGCAATCCGTCAAAAGTCAAGAAGGGATGGGGTGAGAAAAGAAATGGTAGTAGACTTGATCTGGCTTGTCACTCGCCAGCAGCTAATTAAACTGTAACTCGTTAGCCTACCAAGACTGTTTGGCTCAGCCCCAATCGGTACTTAATGCAGCTGTTCGTTTGATTGCCTGTGTTCCAGTTTGTAGGCCCACTAATCCTTATACTCAGTGACGGTAATCTATCGTTTTAACGGAATTAATTATTTTTCTCATTTCGGAAAACGGAATAGCGGAATAAATTATACGAAATTTTTGGGCAGTCGCAGCATCATTATTTTTCAACATTCCGGCTTCTACTTTGGCGTAAATCATTATCATTAATCAGGTTTCCATTTAGTCAAGATTTCATTTAACCAACCCATCATCTATTTCAACAATAACAGTTTTTTATCAATTCAATTTCTATTTAGATAACAATTATTTTTCATCAATCCAACTCCAATTTCAGCAATAATGTTTTCGCAAATCCCACTTCTATTGCGTGAAATTTATTTCATCAATCCGACTTATATTTAGCAAGAATTCTATTCATCAATCCAACTTGTATGCTATCATCGCTATATCCTATGCAATGGCGAATAATTAGTTCCGCTAAAACGATAGTGGACAAAATGGCAAATAATTAATTCCGTTAAAACGATTGATTACCCTCAGTGACACAATGTTGGTCAGATTGACTCAGATATGACGCGAAGTTTGCTTAAGGTCGGTAAATGTGTCTTTTTGCGATTGAGTATTTGGTGGAATTTAAGTTTCAGGAATTAAGGCTTCATGAACTTGCTATGCACCCAAACCACCTGCATCATTGCACCTTTTAGTCATTACTTGTTACTGAACTATACTTTTGCAGTCAACCACTGCTGAGCACAGACAGCACTGCTATGGTGTTTCCTTTCTATGCAGACAACTGCAGTACATTCTGTTGCCAGATTGCCAAAGCATTCATTACTTTATCACTGCTGTAATCAAATCTCTTAATGATCAAAATCCTTTCATTTACCAACAACTGCAGTATTTGCAGTTCTCATCTTTGTCCTCCGTCTGCATGTCTAGCTTGATCTTTGGATTTTGACCTAGAACCAACTTGGCTCTACATTAGCTTTGTCATTAACCAGTTTTTGACTAAGCACCTGCAAATAAGTTGGTTCTAAGAATTTTTTTTCTCAGGTGCTGAAAAGATGTGGTGGTTATGATGCCCGGGTGTAGGGGTCCCACTTAGGTCCCTGTTTGGCTGTGCAAGGCCTAATTGTCTCTGTGGACTTCTGCTAAAGTGCATTTGGAGACTTTAACAAGAGTGTACACTGATGCGTAAATGCTATTTTATATACAAGCAGTTGTGAGGGAATCTATAACTGAATTATCCTGCTCTCTGTTGTGTCATATTATCGATAATAATTTGTTAATTGATTTCGTTGTGTTTCGTATTTTGAAATCTTACAGCCCAGTATGTCCTCAGAAAATGGACTGGTCTGAGCTGTACCCAGCTCATTTCCAGCAGAGTGATACAAACACAACCAGTGATAAACAGCAGCAGGTTGAGTTCGCTGACATTGGCTGTGGCTATGGTGGCCTTCTGGGTAACATGCTTTCTTTCAATCACACATTCATGAATGCATGTTGTGAAACAGCATGAAAAATATAGTATTATTACTTGTACTATTTAACACTTTAACACCAAGCTGCATTGGTTGCCCAGTCACTTTTAGTACACATTACAGTGTTGAGCCTCTCAATTTTGATTGAAATATATGTTTATTTGAAAGGGGCATTGGGTAAGCTTAGGTACGGTGAGTGGAGAATTCACATAAGAAATTCCTTTACGTAATTGTTACTTCATGAAGTTTGTATAAAACATTTTAGTCATAAAGGAGTTCAAATGATTCAGGAGCTATACAGAGCAAGAGATATGTCATGACGTTCATCAATAATATGACTCATTTAAATATTAACCATTTTCAGTAAAAGAAATCTCCATTCTACCTTGCATTAGCTGAAGCAGCTGAGAAGATTAACCTGTTACAATTACTGGTTAATATAGAAATTATTTTGTGCATTTAATTTATTATAAGATGCATGCACCAGTATGTAGAATTGTAGATGCAAGTTCTATATCTAAGGACACTAGGTTAAGTGCAGACTTTCATTATTTTACTTGTCCCTATTAGTACTGTGCTATACAACCAACCTACCTATATAAATAAAAATGTAAAACGTTAGTTTTTGTGGCCTCAGAACTCGATAAGTTCTTCACCGATTCTTTTCAAAATTTTCGCAAACCGTTCCATTCGAACATAAGCATGTTGTTATAATGCCTTTTGGGGAAAAGCGCAATCTGTTCGACCAAAAAACACAACTATGCGAACGATTTGACCGATCTCGATTTCAATTTCAAACCGACGTTGCTTCTGACTGCGGCCGTCTATTTATAGCACATATAGGCTACGTGCGTTCTTTTTATAGCGCATATATTTATCTAGCTGTTGATTTCTACAGTAACAAAAACTAACGTTTTCCATTTTTATTTATATAGATTTTCGCAAACCGTTCCATTCGAACATAAGCGGGTTGTTATAATGCCTTTTGGGAAAAAGCGCAATCTTTTCGACCAAAAAACACAACTATGCGAACGATTTGACCGATCTCGATTTCAATTTCAAACCGACGTTGCTTCCGACTGCGGCCGTCTATTTATAGCACATATAGGCTACGTGCGTTCTTTTTATAGCGCATATATTTATCTAGCTGTTGATTTCTACAGTAACAAAAACTAACGTTTTACATTTTTATTTAGATGCCTATAGATTTTCGCAAACCGTTCCATTCGGACATAAGCGGGTTGTTAAAATGCCTTTAGGGAAAAAGCGCAATCTTTTCGACCAAAAAACACAACTATGCGAACGATTTGAGCGACCTCGATTTTTACAAAAATCAAGGATCTCGGAGTTTTACGGACGGACGGACAACGGACGGGGAGGAACAAAGGAGAGGAAGAGAGGGGTGAGTGTGAAAGGGAGGGAGCGGGAGGAAGAGGGAGGGAGAAAGGGGAGGGAGAGAGCGAGGGAGAGGGATGGAGGAAACGGGAGGAGGGTGTGAGGCAGGGAAGGGGAGGGGACGGGAGGACAGAGGCAGGAAGGGAGACAGAGGAAGGGAAGTAGGGAGTGACGGTGGGAGGGAGAGTCTTTTCAGCCACAGGAACGCGTGGCGGGGTACAGCTAGTATTACATATAGTTGGCATTGATTAATATTATAAGAATGTTATAAGAATATGTGGTAGAAGTACTGTATACAAAGTGTTACAGTTCATCACTTTTACATGCTGTGGATTAATTCAAAATAAAGTACTTTTACTTGACTGCTCATAATGTGCATCTTTTAATATGATTTTAGTTGCACTTTCAACAATGTTTCCCGAAACCCTAATGCTGGGAATGGAGATACGTGTGAAGGTTTCGGACTTTGTGATGGATCGTATAGCTGCTCTAAGAGAAGGAAAATCAGGAAGCTATCAGAACATTGCTTGCATCCGTACAAATGCCATGAAATATCTGCCAAACTATTTCACAAAGGGACAGGTCTGTATTGGGAGCTCTAGATAGTGTTTCTGCTGACCATTTATTGCTTTTATTTTTTGTTGTGGACCAATACTGTGGAAGCACCTTGCTCTGTCACGTGTCTCCTGGCTTTTTCAAGACTCCAAGCTTGTGCAACTTTAGGTGCTTGGGTCTTCTAGTTTTTTACTTTTGCATGCAATGATCTGACAAAGCGATGGGTACTGGTGTTTTATTTCTGTGTACAACAGGTAGATGTTAGCTGTATTTAAACTCCCAAGATTTTCGTCCATATAATACATGTAGTCTGCATTTGTTTTATGATCATGGTGTTTCGATGTCCAGACATTCAGTGACTCGTCTAGCAAGACAACTGGTAGAAACATCAATTGAACAAAAAATTGATCCATTTGTTTTGCATATCTACCAATGCAGCTGATTTTTATAAAGCAATGGGAGAAGAAGTATTTGCAGTGTTTAGGGTCAACAATTGAAGAATCTTAACCTTTTAATGATGAGCTGCATTGATTGCTCATGCATTTTAGAACAGTGGTTCTCAAAGTGGTGGTCCACGGACTGGTACCGGTCCGCTTAGTCCTGACCACCGGTCCGTGAAGAAGTGAAAAATAAATTGTAATTATTAATTTATATACTTGAATTCGTGAAATTATTCGAATTGCTGAACATTCAAAATTTATTTCAAAAGTCTGTCTCAAAATTTCAAATAAATTACCAGTGTTTATTTTAATTCTCTGAATGGCTATTCAAACAATTTATATTTATTCTCAATTTACTATGTCCATGACTGCAGTCAGTTTCGTTTTTATTTCTGTTGATCTATGGTGAGCGATAGTCAAGTAAATGCTGATGTAGACCTTTTCATTTTATAACAATATAAAATGTTAAATATTGACAAATGTGTTTGATGCATTTAAAAAATTAGCAAAACATAAACAAGCCTTTCTGGACATTTTTAAATGAAAGATGAAAGAGTGTCACCGCTCGACACTCTGAGTGAAGAAAATTACAGAACTTTCTGAACGAGTTTGTTTGCGCTTGTCACTTAAGTTAGTAGTCCGCGAGCTTTAAAAAATTATTGCCGGTCCATGGCCTGCATAAGTTTGAGAACCACTGTTTTAGAACACACTCTGTGATCTTCAGAGCTGCAAGTACTGTGAAACTTGACATAAGGACGACATAACTTCTAATGCCCACAAAAACACAAGCATAAGATGTACTTATTGCTATGTATGGGTATTTGCATACCCGGTAGGATTGCATTATGTCAATAACTAAACTGCTGTAAATCTACATTCATGACAGTATTGTTGTGCAGATAAGCTTTCAGTGACCAACATTAAATTTGAGTCATAATTGGAATGTATTCATCTCCAAAGCACAGGCATTTTGTCATCGTATTATGATGTAACTAAATCCTTTACATTACAGTCTCAATTGCATAATAATTAAAATTTTGTTGCAGCTGTCAAAGATGTTCTTCTTGTTTCCTGATCCTCACTTTAAGAAAACAAAACATAAATGGCGCATCATCAGTCCAACTCTTCTTGCAGAATATGCTTACGTGCTACGTGTTGGGGTAAGCTTGAGCTGCATGTATGCTAATTTTCTGTTGAAATGGATTTTGAAATCACCTTGGTATTTGTTTACACAACTAATTTGGACATTGCAGCTTATTCTGCTACAGCTTGTACTTCTTTGTGCTTTAGTTTATACTAGTAGAATTCGTAGGTCCTTTTTAAGCAGTGGCGGCGCTAGGGGGCCCCCCTAAAAAAGGCCATCCATTTTTTCTCCCATGTAAAAATTAAAATTTTGGACGATTTACCCCTTTAGCCCCCCAAAACTGAAATCCTGGCGCCGCCACTGTTTTTAAGCAGTTCATTACTGAACAAGTTACATTTTTTTTACACATATATTGGTGCTTCATAGCATAATAATTATATCCCATGCATACCTTTGTTGTTACTACAAACTGTAGAAATGGAGCACTGCATTTAAATTGGTTTTTCTTTTCTAGGGCTTAATTTACACAATAACCGATGTCAAAGACTTGCATGACTGGATGGTTGAACATATTGTTGCTCATCCACTGTTCGAACGTGTACCTGACAAAGAAACCGTGAGTGAAATAACAAATTATACTTGTAAATTATACTTGTAACTGCATATTACGTTACTGGCTTGATCCTGCTACCTGCCTCCCTCTTCTCTTCTGCCACCTTGGTTCATGCCTTCGTCAATCGATCAGATTACTGCTCTTCCTTCTACTTTGTACTTCCAGAGGTTCGATTGCAACACTTTGGAGTGGGTTCAGTGGGCGGCTGCTCATTTCAATGGCTGTGTCCCTAAATTTGGTCTTACCTCCTTTTGTGGGATTTCCTCCACTGGCTTCCTGCCCAGCAGCACATCCGTTATAGGATCTCCTCCATCATCTGGCATTGTGTCCTAGGCAGTGTGTTTATCTTCGGGAGTTCTTTAATCTTTACTTTAACTTCGGCACCTGCTTTGGTCACCGCTCTCTGCACTCAGCCTCTAGAGGTGACTTTGTGGTTCCACATTCACATACAGCCATCAGACAGAATACGGCTTTCTCGATTGTGGGTCCTTCTGTTTGGAATAGTCTCCATTTTGGCCTGCGTTTTCTTCTGCTGGACTTGTCTAATTCTTTATAACTACTCAAGACTTTCCTGTTTGGCTGTTCTTGATTCAGGAGAGCCTATGAATAGTTACCTTATAGGGGTGCTATATAAATTCCATAGATCTAATACACTTCTAGTAATCAGATTTGATTATCAATGCAAATAACTGGAAGTAGTGTGGCTTAGCCAGGAACTTGTAGGCCTGCATGTTTACAAGTGGCCACCATTTTTCTTCTTATCAGCGTTTTAAAGTTTTATGTAGAGTTTTATTTGTTTGCTTGTAATTTCTATTTACAGCTAAGTCCACTTTCAAGCATCTACAAGCATTGCGAGACAGACTAACCTGCACCACACACAAAAATAATCTAGAGTCTTTGATAGTGCCAAAGAGTTAACTGTGTGCTGCACCGATATTTGTGGAATTGAACCAAGAATATGATTCCCACATATCATATCATAAGGTTGAACGAATAGAAAGATATCAGTCTTTCAACTTCATCTGCGACCACATTTCAACCAGAAGCCTACAATGGGATCCTTTAATGTTGCCTCTCCTCCCAAGTAATATAGCTGCCAACGTAGGTAGCCACAATAACTCAAGTTACTAGGTACTACTTTTAACATTTAGTAAATATAAGTTTTAAACTATGGACAGGAAAAATAAAGAATGCTGGTAATGATTTTGCCATCTGTAACAATTTAGACCACATTGGCTGAAGTGCTACTTACTTACACTCCTACTTTTGCTTCGACTATTTCTGCAGGAAGAAGATCCGGTTGCTGTTAAAATTGTGAACAGTACCGAAGAAGGAAAAAAGGTAACGAGAAACAATGGAGAAAAGTACATTGCCATTTTTCGACGAATTGCAGACATTGAAGAAGCAGAACCAATTGAAGGCATCAAGCCAGATGATGGTTCATAAGTTAAAGAATTCTGTATGAACCACATGAACATTGAACAGTGACTCGAAAATGTCGGCAACAACATTATTCATGGTTATTACTGACATGATTTTTTTGCTGCTTTTGTTGCGGCAGACATTTTATGTCAAAAGTACTACGGTATATGCCAATAACACAACTAAAAAGCATGACATCACATGTAACACCAGATGTCACAAACCTAGACTGAAAATCTTCTACTGTAATTTGATGTTTTTTATAGTACAACTCCAAACAAAAAATGAATCGGATGCTCAGTGCTGTCAATAAAGGTAGTTACTGAGCGTGTGGATGCCGGCTTGCATACATGTGGCGTATTTCAGTGGCTTTCAAACTTTATTTTAATGTACACCGTGGTTCAATAAAAAGTAAGCCAAACTGTTTTACATATATCTCTAATGCCTGATAAATTAATCATGTAGGTACTAAAATTTTCACGATATTTAGAGAATTGAACCAAAAATATGATTCCAACATATCATATCATAAATTTAAATGAATAGAAGGATATCCATCTTTTAACTTCATATGCGGAAATTTAAGTTTACAAGCAATTTTCCTTTAAATTTTGTAACAAAGTACTTCAAACATGAAAACAGTCTTTAATATTTTGTGAAGAAACTCTTAAGTAGTATTGGTAGATTATTTAAATAAAGAAGATGTTATAGGCAACAGGATTTAAAGCTGTACTGTTCAGAGGCCATAATGTGGGAGAAATAAAGTATGGTGTCTCTCCTTAGCATTTCGATGGTTTCCCTGGCTCTGTTGGCTGGCAGCTTTCTGCTGAAAAAGAAAATGGCCTTCTGGGGCCATAGATTTCTGATAACAGGTAGCAGGTGTTGTGACAGCCGACCATTGCCATAATAGACTCCATTAATTTTTACTCCTGGATAACTGAAGACCAAATGGAAACGACCAAGCATCCAAAACGCAACAAGCACCATAACATACTTAAATTTCGGCAGATGAAGTTGAAAGATTCATATCTTTCTATCCGATCAAATTTATGACATGATATGTTGGAATCATATTCTTGGTTCAATTCTCTAAATATTGGGAAAATTATGATTAAATATCATGCATTAGAGAGTATAACCAGGTAAAAAATCAACTGTTGGCATACCATGACCAAAAGTCAGATCAAAAACAATGAGCAGGCAAGCACGAAGTCCTTTACAACCCCTTGCAACTAATCACTACTTGTATCATGTATCAGTGCATGATTCCAATCCTATTTACCACGTAGTTCAGTAATTTACATGTACTATGTTGACACAGAAGAACTTTTAAGAAAAACTTGTTATTAAATACACTGTAAAGCAATGGCATAACAAATCATGGAGACGACTTTATACATACAGATATATGTACAAACATAGACAGTCTTCGTCCTAGACATTATCTTGTATAATGTATACATTGTTCCTCAACTTTTACTAAGCTATTACTTCATACTAGGGAATGTAATCCCGGGATCCCGAATACCGGGATCCCGGGAATCCCGGACATTTTACAATCCCGTAATCCCGGGATTGACAAACATGGAATCCCGTTTTTCGGGATTACCGAAAATTCGGATTTTTTTTATCAAATTACTTGACCAATTTTGCAACAATTCCTTGGTCAATAGACGCCAAAATGACAGATAAGCACACGTCCTAATGAAGGTAAGCTGGCGACCAGCAGAAAACCCAGAGGGGTGACTGGAGGTAGGCGTTTCTCAGTGATCAGGCATGGGATTTAGCTTTCCTGCCTCCCATTCCTTGCTTGGTTCATGTATAGGCTACGGACTATAGACTCCATCGCAATTACCCACACACCATTCAGTTGACTGATAGAACATAAACAGATGCCAGCAGTGCTGGCCGACTAGGCACCCAGCGCCCAACTCCGATTCACTCGTGTTGATGACACCCTCCCCACCCCAAAATTGGCCTGAACTTGACAGCATGCAAACGGGCTGTTGCTGCCTTAATATCAGATGACTCACTGGTTAATCTTGGCTAGCCTGCTACCTGTTGTGTTCCTCGCGCTGTGGTCAGTCGGTGCATTGGTCACCTCGTATCGTCTGACCTAATTCCGGGTCGTCATATGCAGAGGGCAATTACCCTATTCAGAGAGATCGCAACTTAAGCCCAGTTAAAGACCGGGGAATCTGAAATGAGCTAAACTCACGGCAATCTAAGTCAAAGGAGAGACATGAGAGGGCAGGCTAGGGCGGGGGAGGAGATGGGTCTAACTTGTTTGTTTAGTGGGGATAGAAGCCACTGGTCGTAGGCCTATCACTATCAAGTTTCAAACAAATCTCACTGCTGCCAGGGACCACTGACTAAAGCCCTTGCCGTGAGTCATAATTGATCGCGGTTGAAGTACTTGAAGCAAAGAGAAAACTTTACTGTATATGTCCTACTGCTATACTACGTCTAGGAATTTTTTAAATTGCCATTATAAGCCAATCCCGGGATCCCGGTATCCCGGGATTGACTTATTTATAATCCCGGAATCCCGGGATTGAGCAAGTGTCCCGGGATTACATTCCCTACTTCATACTATCTAGATTGTTCTATGTACACATACAGCGTTCTGCCTGTTGTTCACTCGACTAACTTATATGATCTAACGATCCTTCATGTCATGATGAATTCAAGCACAATGTCCTGTTTAGTCATACGCAGATTCAAGGAATGTTCAATGGCATCATGGACTTAATGCAAAATGGGTCTGAACACAAAAGACAGACCATGTAGGTTAATGTACATGTATTTTCATCCTGTGACAAGTGTGAAGATATAGTGTCTATATATATTATGTTTCAAACTGCCTTTAATTTTGCAACACAGTTAAGCAAATGTGAAAGCAAGTGACATGACTCTGTTCAGGCTTAGGTAGATCAGTGATCAGCATATTTACCACCAGGAGACAATTTTGTTTTTCATGCCAGTCAAGAATCTCTTTTAGGATTGATCCCAAACTCACAGCATTGCTAATATGGAGCTTCCTGAATTAAAATTAAGATAACTTACTTTGGACTTCACTTTTTACTTGTGTTTGTTCTGAGCAACGTTTGGGTTCTGCAAAGCAAGATTTATTTGCCATATATATGATTTGTTTTCAAACGTTGCAGATGTTTTATAAAAAGTAATCACAGCTGCATAAAAAAGGTGCATCATCACCTTAAACGAACTGCAGTAAAACTGCCTACAGGGAGACCTTGTGTTATCATTAGAAGCGTGAACTGAACTTTTCCTTTTTAGAAATCTGCTTTCGTTATAGCAAGCCAGTAACAAGATTGTTCAGAAGTCTTGACTGTTCAATCGCTTCTGCATCCTTAAACGGTTCTCCTATCTTGAGCATTACCCACAGATCTTCCATTTCTAGTTACTGCTGTTGTGGCCTGTGTTCCACACAGGGTCAGTCCTTGTTATCTGCTGGAAAGAGGTCAGTCTTCGTCACTTCCTGGGTTTTCGTTTTCTTTGCCATCCTGTCGACTGTTGTACTTCGGAGCGGGCATCTGTTCCCCGAACGCAGCCATTTCCTGTTCCAGTGTCATCATATCCTTCGCCATTTCGTTATTCCACTCTCCAATATCACTGAACACGTCTATATGTTGATGCTGCTGGTCTGCCTACAGTACACGGCATAATACATTTCATATTATCATATGTACTAACATTTAGAACTTTAATTTAATTCCCATGTACCATCGCATGCAGCACCAGAATGTACATACTGCTAAACTTCAATAAACAATTTCACTTCAATATTTCTATTTTTATTATCCACTATGTGTTATCTTGATATTTCATGTGGCACTGCAGAAAACCGTTTGAAGCACTCACAGAAAATATCTTTAAAAATAAACTCTGCATTTTAAAACCATTTTTATGACAATGTCATTCTTAAAGTATGGTAAAGAATATTAAATATTGCTCACTGTTTGCTTGTATGTGCACTTGTTATAAGCGCCCCTTGAAGCTCCCTACTCAGAGGCGCTCCCGACTGCAGTGCGGACACTGCATCGGAGTTTCACGCCGAAGCGCTGAGCAATTGCGAGTGAAGGACTTGCCCAAGGTCCCTATGCAGCGACTTTAAGTGGATTCGAACCTGCAAACCTTCGGCTGCAATGCAACGAACTTACCCACTACATCACCGCGCCCCACTGTAACAGTGTGCAGTCACTGCAGTGTACCAATCTGGTGGAACATAATAAACATATGTATAATAGTGTGGTCCTTAGGTCCATGTAAAAATATTTTTTGGAGAATTTTAAATGGGGCACCCTCCTAACTTATACCTTTAGGTTAAAAATATTAACACTGAAAATTTTGGCAGATTTTTTTGAGTTTTAGGGGTCGCTACCGGACGTAACATATATCAATGTAAAGACACAGGCGAAACATGGAATATCGTATATTGTATACTATTACTAGTGTACATGTATGGTTGAATGCACAAATTTAAATAAATTCTGGTGGGCAATGGACCGTGCTGGAGGTGGACTAGTGGCCTGTGGACTGGTTTGCTATTTTGGACAAAACGCACACACGGACATAAAAATGTTTTTCCAGTTAATGTTTCTATTATTGCATCAGTCTTTCGCGACGATAGGTATACCGTATATTTCTTCACAATCAATATAGCAGACTCTGCATCTGATCCTCATTATTTGTTTGAAGCTTGTTATACATGTTCATGAGTGTCACTCCACGCTCTGTAATGCCATTCACAACTTTCACTGAGCTCGCAGTGGCCTAATCTAACTTGAAGTTCTCGTGTCGTTTGACCATGTATATTAACGTCTTATTGGAGAAAACTTAAAAAATCTCGTGTTTTCCATGACAAAATCTTCCAGTTGCATTGAGCTTATTACAGCAGGTTTCAAGGTTCTTCTTTGAAGTGGATGTTCGATCCAAGTTTTGTCCAGAGTAGTAATCATTTGGTGTTTGGTATAAATGGAAGCCCCATAAATCAAAGAACGCAAAAGTCACCAATTCCTCTGAAAGATACCAAAGGTCATCTAAACATTTCTTCATTGCAATGTCTGCAACTGCACTATTTTATCTCCCTGTATTTTGTCTATGTCCTAAAAGATCTGCTCTCTACAAGTCAAGTTGAGGAGTATAGATGGTGCATACGGTGCTTGAAACCAGACTTTGATGTATAGCAGGCAGCTGTCAGCCATACCCTTTATTCTCTTCTTGTTGACTTGAATTATTTCTTGAACATCCATATCTTAACACTGTAAATGCTCTTGCTGATCAACCTCGCTCTGTGCAGCCCAGCGGAAAAATCATTATGTCCTTACCCTTCGGGGAACCAAGAGAAAACATAACCACTGCCTCCAACTTAATTTAGGCATATGTGATAGCGACATGCACTCTACAACAAATCTTTGTCCAGCTTCTGTTTCAACAGGATGCAGGCACCATTTCTAAGTCCACTGTTCACTGATGTGGTGTCAAAGCACATAGATTTGATTTGATCAGTAATGCCCCAAGTCACAACCGCTTCATACACTGCAGACACTGAAGATTTTCTTGTCCCGATGATAACTTCTGTAAACCGAGGATCTGGTCAACATTCTAGAAACGAGGACATGAAGGCGGTCTACTATTTCTTTACTGCAGTCTGCAGATGTCTTCCAGCAACTTTCCATCCCAGTGAATTATTAGAGGAACACCTGGTTGGCATTCAGCTTTGAAGTTTTCATAAATTTTTCTGCCGATTCTTTATTCACTCCTTAAGCATTGAAAAATAATAGAGATTGAACTCTGCGGGATCATTGCCAAGACATTGTAGTGCGAAAGAAAGTAGGCCTACAAGTGTTGCATTTCTGTTACTCACTTTCACCGTGGCATTGTCAAGACTTGGGTCTATTGCCAACTTTGTGTTCTCTTTGACAATAGCGGAATTATGCAATATACACGAAACAACCAAAATGAAGCGAAATTTCCGCCAAAAGATGCAATAGCTGTGAATGCATTATAAAAAAAGTCAATAAAATAAGTAAGTAGGTGGCAATCATGATGTCGGAGATGTTAATAAATATGTGAGTATAGTTCTCTATCAAATTCTATAATAGCGATTAACATGGTTGGAAAGCATATTAATGGAAATTGCGCATAGTGGACCACAAAGCCCAAATTAATTCTAACCTTGAACTTTAACCTCTGGTAGCGACCCCCAAATGTCCTCAGATTCTCTCCAAAATTTTTCTCAATTTTTTTCTCATCAATAGAAACCAACTTTGAGGGTGTCCCGTTATAAAATCAAACTTTTAAAAATAAGGACCACCCTAATGTATAAAATATGACATTATTGTCAGTGCTATAATGTATCCATATTTAAGCACATGACACGAGAAGAAAAACTTATATTCTGTGCAAATATAACTTATACAGTGCTGTGAAAGAACATATATTCTTTTTGTCATACCCTGGAATCATGGTCAGCAAATTTTTTAAACATTCCTCCAAAGATGAATTTCTGTTTGTCATTCGCGTCTTTCATTTTCTGCTTGACAACCTCAAGCTGCTGCCTGCCTGCTTTGTTTTGCGGATGATGATTAAGAAGTGTCGTGAAGTCTTGAAAGGCATCTTCCAGATTGTCTAGATTCAAGTTCGCCTTGAAGAAACAGAAAATGTTTGTCAAATCAATTTTAAGAATTAAATGAGCAGGCATTCACTCAATGCCAAATAAATAAATTTATGTGCATAAAATTAGAAAAACTCTTGAGTGTTTCATTTAATTCATAAGCAGAAAGGAAAAATATAAAGTTAATGCCTACCAGTTAAACACTGTGCTTTCCATGTAAGATTTCAAAATTGATTGTGATTCGCAACATCCTTTTCAATTTTCTCTCGTTTAAATGGCTACAACTTTACCAGCTAATGTTTGCTTTAAAATTTATTTAATTGGCAAATACCTTCATCAGTTCATTTCCAATAATCATTTTTACCCAACTTTGCCTCTAACTACCATAACTATTTAAACTCATCTACTTCAGTCATTTGATGAGGAAACAGGGAGCTGCATGGAAAAAGAAATAATACAGGGTACAATTTCGGGAGCAAGGGCAAGGGGAAGACCGAGGATGGGATGGATCGCCAATATCATAACGTGGATGGAACTACCATTCGAGAGAATACTGAAGGAGACGGAGGACAGGAAAAAGTGGCGAAGGCGTGTCCATGAAGCGACCAACCCTTGAATCGAGGATGGTTAAAGACAAGACCATAACTATATTCATTATCACATGTTCCACCTTTAAAGTGATCTGCTGTATACATGTTATTGCAAATGTATGGCACAATATTTATAATGCTAATATTGGTAACTATTATTTCTATAGAGCATTTACTAGTGAGTTACCATTCCTTTACGGTATAATCCTTTGTCATTAGTGGGATCCAGCTCTAGAGCAAGGCAGCTAGAGTAGAGGGCCGACAAGTCATCTCCCAGCTTCAGCTGACAAAGCGACAGATTGAGATAAGATGCAAGCAGTAGCTGATTCCTTTTCATGGCTTCGTCTTCTTCCAACGAGATCTTTATGTCAAGGTACTGAACTGCTTGCTTGTACCTTTTCTTCGCCAGATTATATTTTTCAACCTAATAACAACAAAAATAAACTTGCTTATAACAAACGTGCCACTGTCCTTTTGAGTGTCCCTGAGTAGTTACTAGAAGGGACAATATATAGATGGTAGAGATAGAGATGGTATCATGGTGCTGCGTGTTGGCTGCCTCGTCTATCAGTTCTTAAGTTTAAATAGGTTTTTACCATTCCTCTTCACAATGTGGCTAATGCAATGGATTGTACGGTTTCGTTATAAGTTGCTGTTCAAGCGTGTAAAGTAGCCGCAGATCTACAGTTGCATGTACTTTTCAAATGGATAGCTTTCATCTTGGATCTTTGGTCTTCTCTTGGACCGTCATCATGGTATCATTACTGTTGATCCTAGTGTTTTTCAGACCATGCTGTTTTTAACTGCAATTTAAATTCGTCTGAAAAAAATTAACTGGACTCTGTTATGCATAACACGCTCAGGTCTGCAGTATGACAGCAAGTTCCTACGTCACTTACAATTGTCGCCATTTTCAAAAGTAGTTCTGGTGACCGCCTGCATAACGTTAAACAGCCTTGTGCTGCAATGTTGGTTTCCGGACGAAGAGGAGGGAATTGATCGGACTATATTATAATTATGAAGCTAATATGTATGCCACGTACGCCGTGTACGAGTCAACATTTGGTCACAGGATCCATGTGTGATCTACAGTAGGCGTATTGTATAAATTTATTTTTCCAAATTGAACTTTGGTACTGGATCTTTGGTCCTCTCTGGGACCGTCTTCATGGAGTACTGTTGCCTAGTTTTTTCAGGCTATGCTCTTCTCAACTGGACATACATATGAATCAAATTAAATAATACTTATTGAAATCTACTTCACGGACTTTCAACATTAGAAATTCTTCTAAAAACATGGAAATTAACTGGGCTCCTTTATCAATTACTCCGTTATGTATATTAACTATAATTTCATTTTATTGTACCATGTCTGTAAACCAAAATGCGGTTAGCAATTGGTGAATTAAAGAATATTCTTATCTTTATATAAATCCATGCAATGAATCAATGAATGCCTTCCTTGCTAATTACAGCTCAGCAGCATGACACTTACACAATACACACTGGTTGAAGACTTGCTGTAATGTGGTTCATTATGACATGAAGTCTGATAAAATATGGCCAAATACAGATTCAAACAATGATTCAGCCATAAAATTGTATCCATTAGAAAGTAAGATTTCTTAATTGATCTCATCATAAGGATGCTCTTGGTAAAGATCATGCTGCATCACTGTATCGAGCTTTTGGTGTAACCTGATGACAAGCCAGGCATCAAACAACAGCAGTTGGCCTAGCTTAGGCTGTTCTTACAGCTCTCCAGGGAGGTGATCAATGGATGAACAGAATGTAAGGTAAATTGACAGGTATATCTTGAGGTAATAGGGCAATGGAAAGAATAGCCACGGAGTATAAAACTTTAATTTCCCGATTCTAGTAACCAACTTCAAATGTTTAACACACATTGTGTAACAACACAAAAACTATTTAGTTATTTTTAAGATTCAATTTTAACATTTAAAAACTTTTACACTAAGTCTTCAAACTATACCTTTGGTACACCCAAATGGCTTTGTAAAGGCAATTTCTCTTGTACAACCTTAATGCTCCTGGAGGGAGAGGGAGAGGAAACAATAGAAAGAAAATCGGATTTTATAAATGTAAGGGAAACAGGAAAGGCCAGAAAGGGGGATGAAAGATGAGAAGATACATGGAAAAGACAATGGAGAGGGACTATTGGAGATGGTGGGGTAGACGTGTGTGAAAAGGGAAAGAAAGTTTTAAAAAATCCAAGACTACCAAATTCATTTGGGTCACTTCAGGTCAACAGAACCAGTTGCCACTAGTTGCATAATGGAGGTTGAGTGTCAGTCCATTGAATACGGCTGTCTGAGTTGTTTAGAGCCCAAGTTCTAATTAGTTTAGTCAACAGTGCCTACCTTGAAGAACTCTGTACCTCTGTCTTTGGCCATCTCAGCATACTGAAAGCGTTCATTCATATTCATATCCCAGTGATCTTTTATCTAAAACAATCATTGTATCTTAGCAATTTACCACAGTAATTGTGGACAGCTTTACAATATATTATATTCATCATACAATAACACTTCCACAGTGAGGCTATTACAGGTAATTGTAATGTAAAATTTTCAACAAAAACTTACCAGATACAGATCTTGGCACAGTCACAAAAGTACCTTACGATACTAACCCATAACATGCATACCTTCAGTCTGCTAGTTCTGTAAAATGTCTGTTGATTATTGCTTCTCCTCACTCTCCTCTCACCTTTTACAACTCTCCTCCCCTTTCTCATCTACTCTCTCCAAATTACCCTCACTCACCTTCCCTTCTATCCTCTCCCACTTCCTGATACATGCATGAAATCCCCTTTTTATTTCAAACCCCCCTCTTGTTATCCCTTACCATTCTTCCCTTTTCACTCCTAACCACCTCTAAATTTCCAATAATTCCACAACAACCTTCTCTTTTCATGCATCTTCTTCTTTCTAATCTCCCCTCTTTGGTTTCCTTTCTGCCGCCACTCTCCTTCCATTCCCTTCCCCATAATACTTCTGCTTCTAACGTCCCTCCATAATATCCAATTTCTCGGCTTCTTCCTCTAGCCTTTTATCCAGCATTCAACTTCAAATGTTGTGTTGTTGTTTAATCTAGGTTGATAACTATGGCAATCGTATCTTTCATGTGGCACTACAATTACTCTCTTCTTAATTAGCACAAATGACATTTTTCAACCATTTGTATGCTAGTCATTGAACAAATTAGTATTTATATTTATTTACATACATCACTGCTGCACACACCAATTTATTCTGGGCCTTTCATACATACATAGTTTTACATACATACATACATACATATGTATATATATAATCTCCGATAAAATACATTTATGAAGGAACTTGTGTGTATATATATATATATAATTATATATATAATTATTTATTTATATATATATTATATATGTAAGCATATCTCAGCATTTATCTGAATGGGATAGCTTGTAAACCAAATTGAAACTAAATAAGTTTACTAACCCGAGTAAAGTTCATCATCATCACTTCATAAGAGAGATCAGCATTTGGAGGTATTCCATATTCCGCATGACCACTTGTACCATAGCCGTACTTTGCTACAATTTCCAGTCGAGATCTTTCCCCTCTTCTGAAATGCTTAAGAGCATACTCCAGTCCAGGAACGATTCCAATGTCTCCTCCCTCTCCGATTACAAACTCACAGGTACGATCGTCAAACAAACGCCCATCATATTTACCTTGGAAGTGAACTGCAAAGTCAAGCAGACATGATTTTACTATTGACAACTTCACCAAAAGACCTTAATGAGAATATGCCCATTAACAAGTATTTTTGGGCATCAAGTATGAGACATCTATAGGTCTCTTGCAGATTTGTCTTAAAAAGAACCTATTTCCTTGAGAATTTCATGCTAGAAGTGGTCCAAGCATCATCTTCTGCAAGAGGCAGTATATAAACTGTTAATACTACAATACACACGCATAAAGTGCACAACAGCAAAATATAT
Source organism: Lumbricus terrestris (assembly GCA_949752735.1). NCBI lineage: Eukaryota > Metazoa > Annelida > Clitellata > Crassiclitellata > Lumbricidae > Lumbricus > Lumbricus terrestris. The sequence goes on from OX457040.1 coordinate 42,887,402, forward strand.
TTCTAAAATCCAAGGTAAATTCTATGCACAATAGTTTGTGTTGTGAGAATAAAGCATCATTGAAGCAGATATATGCAACTGTGTACCTGTGCATGTTCCACCGTCATTCGGTACTTGAAGACCTTCACCTTTTTCCAGAATACTTTTCCGAATTCCTCCATCTTTTAGTTTTGTAATATCTTCACCTATAATCACGGATTCAAATGTTACCAACTCTAGTCCAGTTTTGATTCCTTCTCACCACAATACTTCTTCAAATGAAATGACATCATTACTTTTCAAATGAAATGACATCATTACTCTAAGATAAGGTAATCAAACTGATCATTCTCTTATTTACACGTCTCAATCAGTAACATTCCTATAATTCATAGCTCTCACTTTGATGAATGTTTAGACTGTAGCTGAAACAAGACAGTGCTAAGTAATCCATCAAACACCAATCTTCCCTTATTTAATAAATTGCCAATATCCTATCAACTCGGAAACGAAAGACTGGTACCCTGGAAAGAAATGATCAGCCCTACTTTCTTTGCAGCATCGTGTATTGCCATGAAGTAAGAAACAATAACAGAAGCGCATGACCACAACAAATTTAACGACAAATATTTCCTTAATTAATTTATCAATATGAGTAATACGAATATCAATCCAGCATCTTGCCTTTACAATGAAGCACTTTGATACGGAAAATAATATTTGCTGATCCTGGAATGAGAGGAGGAAAGCCATCCATGCCATATGCATAAGCAGGACGACAGAAGAACACAGACTTTTCCTTGAGACGCATAGTGGATACACCCAAATCCCACGCCTTTATTACATTGCCTTCAAAAACAATAAGCTCCAGTATTACATGTGTGATGCAGTTTTTTCAATCTAAAAATCAAACAAGATGTCTCATAACGCAATTCTTGCATTGCAAACACTGCAAGCTTCATCAACTGATAATCTGTTGTCAATTACATTTCATTTAAGCTGTGCCATGGATACACTTCATCAGCAGCAATATACAGACATAGTATTAAGCTGCATACTCATTTGATGCGATTATTTTAGTCAAAAACATTTAACTTACGACTTAAACGATCAAATATATTAGTAATAGGGTTGTAAATTTGTTTTTTTAAAAAGCAATCATCAGTTGCAGAAACTGATTCTAAGCTGATTAATTGTTTTAACTGACTTGTAGAAAGCTGACAGCTAATTTTATAAATTGGTTTTTATTTTTGAAATCACAAAATATTAAAATTTGACAAAATTCAAGACAATGTTGCATTCAAAGTGCCACATCACAGTAAGCTACCATAAATCGATATCCATTGTATCATGGGTCTACGACCTCATATATGGCGGTTAGTGATGTAGCTTTTCCGGAAAAGTATTTTGACGGAAAGTTTCCGGAAACTTTCCGAAGAACCGGAAAATATATTAAACTCAGAAAATATCAGAATTTCACTCTCAGAAATTTTTCTTATAGTTTAAACTCCTTTTATTTACAGTACTTCTGTCGATGCAAACAATGTTGAACTTAAAACTAATTAATATAAGAAATAAACACTGTTCATTAGCATTTCAGACTAGAGTAGCCTATAAAAAACTAGTTGCTTGCATGTCTGCAGTCATCTCTGTTGCGGGAAATGTGTAAAAAAACCTGATATAAACATGAAATAATACAGCATCAATTTCTGTTTCTGTCTTATATTTTCATAACTCACAAAATGAAGGTGACTGAATGATAAAAAATATTTTCTCTAAATTTACAGAAAAGTTTAATTGCACTTAATTCCTAAATGTACTGGTATTTTTGGGCTGTGTGACAATTATCACTAACACTAGCAGTGCCATCTATTGAATAAACTATTACTTATAACCACCTAAGACTGCTTATAGTGATGGATGTATTTAGTAACATTACATTGAAAGTAAATTCGGACTCCTTAGCTATAGAACTGAGTATGTATTTAATAATATCTTATTGGTGGAAAAATACGTCGGAAAGTTTCGGGAAAAATATGAAACTTTCCGGACAATTTTTCCACCTCACAACACTAACTTCTGATAGTGATTGATGTATTTAATAACATTATATTGAAAGAAAATTTTGGACTCATTAGAATTGAGTATGTATTTAATAATATTTTATTGGTGGAAAAATATGTCAGAAAGTTTCCGGAAAGATTCGTCGGAAAGTTTCCGAAACTTTCCGGAAAGATATGAAACTTTCCGAGGAAAGTTTCCGCCTCACAACACTAATGGCGGTCCACACTGAAATCAGTATTATGTCGAATTTGGAACATATTTAGTTTGATGCATCAAAGATCTTCACTCAGGTTTCAAAATGACACAAAAATTACTGCTCTAGCATTATTCTAACTCAATATACAAGGCAACAACTGATTTAATTAAATTAATTCATTAATTTAATTCCCACAACAAATATGCATATGAAGAGCATAAAAGTAGCCTTAAAAAGTCTAGTCTCTTTCAATAAAATAAAAGAAATTTTGCTGTTGTGAATTTTGCACAAAAACCAAAAAACACAAATATATACTATTTCCCTAAATTTCTTTGATGTGTAATTTCCAACATAATACTGATTTCGGTGTGGACTGCCACATTTCTGATTTTTTTTAAAACCCTATACAAAAAGGCATCCTTTCAGCATTGATGTTCAAATATTATGAAAACAGGGGTGCTCTTGAGTAGCAGCCTTAAAGAGGAATTGTACAGTGCAGACACCTTGGATGTTAAAGTTGTTCATTTTATAATAAGTTTAGAAGCAAAAGACACAAGAAATTCAGGGAGTCAATAGAATTATCAATAAAGGCAGAAAATAAAAAGAGGTAGGGTAATAAACATCAACATTGAAGTGAGGCACTGATTTCCAAAGTCTAGAGTGGAGATAAGGTTATGAAATGACTTTGGAATAAAACAGAGGCAGGCAAGATTTAGGTACACTTAGGAAGGAGAGCAACTCCACAATGACATTTGATTGTCATTGACTTTTAACTCAAATACAATGCCCTTTTCTTTGACTTTGGCTGTGCTATTGTGCTACATGAATAATTTTATTAAATTAGTAAGTAACTTCAAGACTTCCTTTTACATGCAGAGCAAATCATCTCCTTTAAATAATTCCTAGAATTCGACCGATTATATGAAATCAGGCCTAAAGCAAAGTTTAACTAACTACACAACACAGTGTTTGTTTGTATATGCACTTGTTATAGTGTCCCTTCACGCTCTCTACTCAGAGGCGCTCCCAACTGCAGAGCGGACACTGCATCGGAGTTTCACGCCGAAGTGCTGAGCAATTGCGTGTGAAGGACTTGCCCAAGGTCCCTACGCGGCTGAGGTGGATTCGAACCTCGAACCTTCCGGCTTCAAGGCAACAACACCACCACTACACCACCGTGCCGCACACTACAGTCATTATGACAACACAGAAGTTACTGAATTAAAATTTAAGAACATCACAAATTCTCTACTATGCAAAAAGGAGTTACATGGAAAAAATAGAACAGAACTTACCTTTACCAATAACGAACTCGTATGGATTATTGTCATTGTGGCTACAGTCAAACGGTCGGCCATCCTCGTAAAATCCATCATAGCTCACACTAACAGTGTCTCCATCAACAGGAAATTCATTAACAGTTCCTTCTTCGATGTTCACCTTCAAAACTCCACCGTTTTTAGCTGGTGTCACATCCTGAGCATTTGTAATCCAGTCAATGGCTGTAATTGAAGCTTCAGGTTCAACTGCTAGACTGACGGTATTGGCTGTTACATCATTAGTGTTTGCAACAACTTCATCTTGATTGACATCAAACTCATCCATCACTGCATCGCGGCTTTCATCCATCTGACACATCTCAGTAAGGAGCTGCAAAAAAATAAATTTATTTTGTCATAGCAGTCAAGTATCGGCAGCTAAAATTAACTATTCAATGCCACATAAGTCGTGAAAAGTATCCGCCTTACAAACACATAGTTCAGTGGTCACCTCTAATGCCATTCAACTGAGAGTGGCCATCTATAAAGTATATAAAGCCACCTGTGAAGTCTTGCAAACTCTTGTTTGTATGTATACTTGTTATAGCGCCCCTTCAGGCTCTCTACTCAGAGGCGCTTCCGACTACAGCGCGGACACTGCAACGGAGTTTCACGCCGAAGCGCTGAGCAATTGCGAGTGAAGGATTTACCAGGCTCCCTACGTGGCGACTTGAGGTGGATTCGAACCTGCAACCCTTCGGCTGCAAGGTGAAGAACATGCCCACTACACCACCGCAACCCAAAAACTGTTTCTAAGCCGAACAAAACAATCACAATGGGCAACAGGCAATTCATGTCATTTACATAGTAGAAATCTGAATAGCTGACAGTGTCTGAAAATTCGAGGCAACCTCTTGTGCCCAAAAATATGTGACAGGTGGTCGATTGGTTAAAGTGTCGTAGTAAAACATGTAAACGCTTATATTAGAATTCAATCGCTAACAACTGAACAAAATAATTATAGGCCTACAATTTCTACAAAGCTCTAGCGATCTAGTGCGCATTTCAAGTCCGATTCCAGTAAATTTCCCCCTCAGCTATATACACCCGCGTCCTTTTTAAACGTCGCTAGACATGTGCTTTCTTGGTCGACATTATACGTAAAATGAGGAAAAATAAAACGCTGAGGAAGTATTACTGTATTAGTACACACAGCCCACAAATTCCAGTTTAACTTCATGAAGTATGCCTGAATCCGTTACCTGCAATGTCTCCAATTTCTATCGATTTAACTATCAGTGCAATTCATGATTTGTTCAATTTAATAAATTCAATCCCACAAAATTAAGTCAAATTCATTTCTCGTTTTGTTCAAAAGAGAGACCATGCGGATTTTCGCGTACACTGCAAACCACTTTGGCTGCAAGCCAAGGATTCCTTGGCTGCAAGCCTGCAAACATGAGATGGGTTTCCCCAAATAATTCAAAATATACTAGACAAACCAAAATAGTGTACTATTTTATTTTTTAAAATATTTTCATCCTAAAAATGTTAAATAGAGCATATAATTAAAATAGTAATTTCAATTAATGTAAAATATGCCAGATTCCCGTGATACATTGGGGTTTAAAGATGGCGGCGTCCATGGTCAGATGCCGACTTTCATGCGTGTTGTCTGCGGTGTCAAATGTTTTAAAAATTCCGTTAAACTATGCATCTGCGTCAACTAGTTCTTACTATGTTTTGTAAGTTACGAATGTCGAAGTCATTGTTCTAATTTTAACATTGTTTTGGTAACTGATAGAGTATGGTCGGAAAAACTAAACTGAGGCCTCATCATGCATCGTGCGAGTTCAGTTACTGTTATGGTTTCATATGGCATAATTGTAGTATCGGGGACCGGCATATACAGTATCTTCGGACAGGTCTGATGATAACACTGACACTAATCCTAACCCTAACCGGCCCTCATGACGCCTAACCTAACTCTTACCAACCTTCACGACGATTTTTAACAACTGAGGTTACACAGTTCTTGAATTGCCCTTGTTTTCAGTGTTGGGCGGATTTGCTTTGTAGGCTGCCATTGGCGCCGTATATTGCAGGCGGTCTGCTCAGTTAGTATAGTTAAGATTTGTGTATTCTGTGATCTCCGTTCTTGTGAATTGTTTAAATTGCATAAGTGTACATTCTAACCGGTTGCGGTGTGTCAACCGGATTGTTAATAAAGAGAATATTATTCATGCATCAGACAGATTCTTGTACCATTAAATCAGGATGCGTACTTTTAAGAGCTACCATTTTTTCAGAAGTCTGCTAAATGCAGTAGAATTCTGTTTATTTTGTCTCCTCTATAATCAAATCATGTGCTGTCATGGTTGTGCTTCAAGTGAAAGACCTTGAAATTTTGTTTCAGTTGTGTATAAATAAATAGTTATCTAAATTTGTAGTTGTATTCAGTCAGGCATTAAATTGTCTTCATGCTTATAGTTTTCATCTGCCCTATGTCACTTAGCAACTATATGTTTGGGTATTGTTACCATGAAAATCGCTGTTCTGTTTTAGGCTGCCTGAGATTCCTCCCGACACACCAGAAACAAATCCAATTATGCGGGTTCACGATTATCCACAGTTCAGCAAATTATCTCCCGATCTGGCACTCACCGGTTGCGCTAAGCTAGCCATTGAATTCGATGTTGAGCTTGGAAAGCATGTTGATAAGCTGAAAGGTTGGTTAGATGATGACAACCCAAGTTCCACCATTTTCAAGATTGTTTCTAGATAATAGAAATCCTGCATTTTTAGTGTAACGATTATACTTTCAGTGACCAGTATTTACGTTACATTATATTGTTGAAAAAAGCCATCTAGATTGGCAAGAGTCCCATTTGAGATTTCCTTAGAAAGCACTAATAAATGCCCAGGTACAATACATGCACATGTGTACACACACATGCACGTGCAAACACACTTGTCTAAAACAATATGTTGTATGTTGGCACATTCAGTTGTCAAATGTCGGAGAATTCAAGAGTATTGAGCTGTGGACTATGTGGCTGACATTGTATTATGCCTACTTGTTTGCATTTATATATTGTCTCACTTATTCATTCATTCATTAAGGAGATTTATATAGCGTCTTTTCAAAGTTACTAATCAGCAGTGCTCCTGCTGAAAAGGGTGGTTGTAAGACTTATGACATGAACATTCTTGTATCATTCTTGGATCAATGTTCATGAGGAACAGCATTGAGTAATGACAGATATCAGTTGCGCACTGTTGAAACTGATTTGTAAAATGATAATTATAAAGCAGTGCATGACAGTCTATTGGTGCTGAAGCTTTTGTTTCTGTATGTTCTACCTTTGTGGTGAAATATACAAACGTGTATGCATACACAACTACACAGACACACATAGAGACACACAGACACACATACATGTGCGCTACACATATTATATATTCACATGCATATGTATTGCTTCAGATAATGAAGTACCAAAGAGCTTCAGTAATGTCTTTGATCCTATTGAGCGGTTATCGGTTCCGCTAAACTACGCCTGGCGAACAACAAAGAACCTCAACTATGTTCAGAACACGGATGGTTATCGAGTGACCTTTCAGAGGGTTCGTGTGTTGTATGCCATAAACTTATCAGTAAATAGTGTTTGACTAAAAACTGGATTGGTGAGCCTTTAATCTTTATAATTTCACGAAGTCCTTGCAGTTGGCTGTGTAGAGATATGAATTTAATATTGCATTGTGATAAAGTACTGGTATGCTTACCGCAGAAAGCAAGCAGTCATGCAGTGCAAGTGAAAGAACTCTTCAGTTGATGAATTGATTTTACAGTAGCATTGAGACCATTGCATCAGTACATAAGAATGGATTTTGGTGAACTTTTGAAGTGTTTGGGTTGACTGTTTAGTTACTTTACATTCCCTGAGGCCCTCCTTCATACCTTATGTCTTGTTCTTGAGTGAGTGAGTGATTATATACATGTGTGGAATAGGCAACCCGGGGATAGTTTAAATTGAGACTTAAACTGTATAATTGCCTTGATCAATGAATTGATTTGAATTAAGGAAATGATATTATTTTAGCGCATATTAAAGCAGAACTTAGGCAGTATGTGAACTGTGAATGCTTTTGTAGATTCATCCTCAAGTGGAACGTGCGAAGAACGAACGTTGGATTAACCAAGGTCTTTATCATTTAGTGAAGGTAGGCAACCTTATCTCAAATCCAGTTCAGTATTATGTGAATCCAAAGCATGGATGTTTTCTTAAGTGTATTTAGACTTGGCTATTGACACTGGACAAATAATTTCAATGAGAAAATCAGAAAATTATTATGATGGTTGACAACTGCCTGGACAGTTCGAAAGTTTAGAAGTTGAAAGTGTTAGACCCTTGTTTCCTTTCATCGAATGTCACATTGTCTGCAGGAATTTGCCCAAAGATCGTTATCCCTTAGCGATGAACTGCATTGAAATATCTTGCATGAGCATCGAGGTTCGGCTATACCTTGGAATGTGACCTACTAAGTAGGCAGCCAGCCATGTGCAGGGCTCTGTCAAGTCGTGTCAGTCGGCAGGCCTGGAGTCCACCATGTAAATAGGGCAAAGATGTAGAATAAAACTCGATTTGAGAAAACATGTGATAATGAGAAATTGAACTTGCATAGACCTGACACTGCATAGACAAAGTCTCTGAAAGTCTTAAGCATTTGCGCTAGTTTGTGTTATTAATATTTCATTGTTTAACAAAAAAGATGCAAATGCATCTGTTGTGTCGACATGCCACATCACTGCCACCTCATACGATACATCAAGAAGACTTTTCTGTTATGGTAAAAAGTGTGTTGGCTGCTTAATAAACTTATTTTGCTATGGAATTCTTTCTTAGATCTGATCCATATAGATCAGGGGTCTCAAACTCAAGTCATCATGTGGGCCACATTTGAACATTTACAAGACTCGCGGGCCGCAACATGAAAATATATCACGCACGAGATGCGATGCGACCAATCGGAGTACGCCTACGGCTTCGAAAATAAATTTCTGTAAGGCGTGTCCATCTTTGAGAAAAAAGCTGTTCACATAATTGTAGGTAGGTCTTCTGATATAGATCTACATTGCCATCATGCGTCTTGGAGCCATGTGCAGATTTGGATTTTTTTCTTGTGGTAGAAATGTGCAGAATACCGGAATAACAACTTCGTTGAATAATGTAGGCCTAAGGTTACTTCTGATTGACGGTCACTAACTGCATCTGTATAGCCTAGTTGTCTGCTGTGGCAGATCCAATGTCCACAGCAAAAGAAGTAGGAAACAGTTTGAACCTTGGTTCACATCACAAAAAGAATTGCAGATTCGGTTTTTCAGGCTTTCTTCTTTAAAAATATTAAAATACCAGATGGCTGTCGCGGGCCGCATTAATCGGGTCCACGGGCCGCATGCGGCCGGCCGCGTGTTTGAGACCCCTGATATAGATATTGAGAACTGAGGTTTGAGTGGCTGCTTGTATAATGTTGATCCAAATGTATTTTTTCATGACTTGTTCAAAAGTTTCAAAAAGTAATAAAACAGGCTTGACTTGTAACGGCTTGGCTGTGTTACTGCGCCATAGAAATCGTCACTGTTATTATTATTACCAATCTGTTGTAACAAGGTGACAAGGTGTAACACAAACATATATTTTCCTGTACAGTTTGAGACAAAACTCTGTTCTGTATTAGAACAATGGAACAGAAGCATGGATGGACAAAGCGGCACCAGAATCATAGAGTATGACAATATGACAGTGGAGTGGGAAGTGACGAAAATGGGATTGCTTATGTGACTTTGGAGAAAAGGGGATTGCTTATGTGACTCTGGATTATCGATTCCTGCTTAAGTTACTCCAGCTTCATGACCTCTGGCAGTATGAGAATTGTAGAAAAATAACGGGTGAGGCAGAGTCAGATGTTGATGTGACATGAAGACTACTATGGGATCCTGGGAATGACAAGGGATGTGAACCCCACAAACTCCTGGCAATTCTCATCCTAAGTTCTCTGGTAATGAACTGATTGTTAGCTAAAATGATGATGACTGCTTTGAATTTAGCAAATGCTAGATAGACAATACAGAAGCTGCAGCTGATCAACTGAATGACGACAAGAAAATTTGATGATGGCATCACCGCAGGGTAATTACCAGCGTCCACTGCATCAGAAGGTTTTCATTTAACAATTGCGTTTGTGTAATCGATAATGTGTTTTGAATGACAGGAGGTGAATGCTGATAAACAACATCTGGATGAATTTCAACAGAGGCTTGTTGACATGTATCTTCTGGAAGCTCGTCTTAATGGAATTGACCTGACTGTTCCCGAGAAAAAAACATTCATTGAGCTGCTTGGAAAGCTTGTTGAATCAAAGAATCATTTCAGGTTAGAGGAAAGAACAATGTATTTGTCACAACTTATGCAGTACACACTTATCTTAGGACTTGAATAGTACTCACTGATTTCACATTGAACAAGGTATTGATCAACATTAGCTTTAACATGAAAACTCAGTTCACAATTATTATTACCTTTTTAAAAAGTTGAGTTTATACTCGGTCAATCATGTTCTGTGATTATATTTCATTTAATGTAATTGATTTTGCTTAGTGAAACTTTAAAGTTAACTCATTAATTACCGTGTCTTTAAAGCAAAATATCACTGCTTACATTTTATTTCATATTTCAGTTTTTTCAATACTAATTGTAGGTATTGCTTTTTAAATTTTGAGCTTTTATGCTCAAGGTTTTATTATCGTCCATTGTTTCTGCAGAAATCGAGTGATGCTATCACACAATTTGTTTACGCACACAATCGATGACTTTTCCGAGATCGCTGAGTTACCCAAATCTGTGTTGGTCCAGATGGCAGTCAACAAGTAGGTGAACTTTTCCAGTTAATGCTAAGAGCATGAGCTTAATAATTTGAAGAGCATTTTTGAGAAAAAGCGATGAATTTATTTACTGGGCAAGTATTGAAATTTTTCAAATAGTATGTCACAATTAAAAGCAAGTTTTTTTCAAAGATATCATAAAAAGACTAAAAGCTCAAAATGTTAGTTGGTGTTTATTAAATACAAATGCATCCAGCAAAAAGAATGTAAGGAAATATGTAGGCAATGTAATTAGAAAGTTAATTATGAGATTTTGATTAGAATTCGATGACTCTAAATTATAATTAGCAGCATTGTGGTGACTAATTAATTAAAATTATCTACCTAGATAATTAATTAGTTTCTAATTAATTAATTATCCACCACTGTCATTACGGTTAATATAAATTGTCTGGCTTCTTTTACTGCAGTCTTTTGTTAGCTGTTCAAGTCCATTAGTCATTTCGAACCTGACGTAAACAGAGTTCAAATTGATCAACAAAACAAAAGTTTTAAGGTTTTAACAAAGCTCCATTTCACTGGTCAAGTTGTAAATAAAATGGGATGTTACAGCAATGTGTGTCTATGTGGTGTTTTAAGAAAATTAACCCGTTTAAGCTTTCTTCCTATCGATTTTCCTAGTTTTGATGCTCTCTGTTCTAGAGCTGACTCTGGTCTTTTCCGGTCTATCCTCTTAAATCCTTGTCACATTCTTCACGACCTCCTCCCTCCCATTAAGGTCACTCCATACAATACTCGACCAAGGCCACATAATCTAACCCTTCCTAGAGTTGATTCTTTTGCCAGAAACAGTTTTATTATGCGAATGTTATATAACTTTGCATAAATGTTTTCTATTTTTCTATTATTTATTTCCTCTGTAAACTACTGTGCGTTTGCTGGTGGTATAATAAAGAATATTCTTACTTCTTACTTACTTACTTTACTTAGTTGTTAGTAGTTTTCTGTTCTGTCGTTTGGTGTCTTGTAGACAGAATCCAAGTCGAGGGCCGTGGCGTGCTAACCTCAACCAGAATATTTATCAGCCATTCCTTGAATACTGCAGCAGTCGAATGATGCGTTGGAACATCTGGCAGGCGTACAATAGTCGTTCTTCTATATCGCAGGATGCTCAGAACTTGTCCAATCACATCATCATTGAGGAGATTCGCCTTCATAGGTAGGTTGCAGAATGCAGAGTAACAAGTATTTGGTTTCCATAACATTAGACATTTTCTCATTTCACCGGGAATGTTGCTTTGCATTGTCTCTGAATAACTACGGGTTATTTAATTGTTGTTCCTTTTCCTGCTTTTTGTTGCTTAACTTTATTCACTGTCATTAAGAAAATCTGGATACAGATTTTTTAAATTTTGCTTGTTGCATTGCAGTGTATTAGAGTTGCTTTAAATGGGTGGCATTGTTCTGGTTGTAATATAACTACTGATCTATGCTCTGCCATTGTATTAATTGTTCCTGAAGGAGATTATTATGAAACTGACAAATTGATAAGTAGTCTCAGATTTGCACAAATAAAATTCTTAGAGGTACCGTATCAAGAAATTGATGTGACTGTTTTTGTGCATGGTTACCTAGGCTTGCTTGATTTTCTTCTGTTTTCAGAAAGGATATTGCCAACATGCTCGGTTTCAGCAATTTTGCTGAGATGTCAATGGAGACAAAGATGGCTGGAAGCATTGAGAATGTGATGAGCATGATCAATAGGTGATTGTTACCTTTTGTCTTTGCTTAAAATAAACATTTGTCTTGGACAATACTTATATGATTATGCAGACACTTATTTATCAGTTCTTTTATATTTTTGTTGCCTGGTTGTGGTTGCAAATTTATATTGGCCTTTCTAGAGATGCTCATTGGAGACAGTCACTGCCTGAATATCATATATATAAATATGTAATATTCAATTAAATTTATGTATACTTCTTTATCACCAGAACAGAAGTTCACATTACAGTTTGCTTTAGCAAATTTGTTGGTTGTCTAAGGGAAAACTGAAGAGGAATGCTATTCTTCCACTGGCAGGGTCAGCCCTTTCTCACTTTCCACATGCCTTACCATTGACTATCAAAGGATGAATCAAAGCTAATGCAGAAATGTGCCAATATGCAGAAACAGTGCTTGTGTAGTAATAATCCATGGATTTTTTACAGTTTTAGATGCCTTGTATCATAGATGTAAAAAACGATGGAATCGGAATAAAAAACGGTAAAAAACGTCGTTTTTTTCGAAAAAATAAAAAACGACAAAAAACGATAAAAAACGGAAACGGTAAATAATTTGACTTTGCTACATCTAAAACCGCATTTTAGCCTTGAAAGCATTGATTAGGAACCTACTACAAGCAGGCTATCTCTTAAATGATGATGTTAAACGATGAACTAATGACTTTAGTTAGCTGAATCCTTGAGAGTTGGCAGAAAACATAAGGAATATCAGAAAAAAATTAAAATTAAGGAAAATAATAACAGAAAGTAAATAAATAAATGAAGTTAAAGAAAAAATAAAAAACGATAAAAAACGATGGGAAAAATAAAAAACGAAAAAAACGACGTTTTTTGGGAGAGAATAAAAAATGAAAAAAACGTTTTTTACAACTATGCCTTGTATAATGTATATATTGGAAAAGCCTTTTGTCTATGCATTTAATTTGATTTTAAATTACTTTTTTATATATCATAATTTTGTCTCCGTTGATCCATAATCGTCGAATGGAATATTACTTTATGAAATGGTCAGATGAGGTTGGAATTGCGCTGGTTTCAGTAAGAGACTGTTCAGTGTTTGCTTCGTCTGTTGTAATTGTTCTGAATGTCGTCTATGCTTAGCCTGAAGATCAAGTTCCAGTCGCTGTGTGAAGAAGAGTTGACCAGTCTTCAGAAGTTTGCTCAGTCAGAAGGTTTCACAGATAAGCAGCTTCAGATGTGGGACGTGCCTTATTGGCGCCGGCGTCAACGAGATCATTTGTTCAAGTACGTCGATTGTCATAGCCTGCACACAAGCTATTATAGCAAGCAGATGTAGTTACCAGGATTCTGTGACTTTTGTCCACCATGGACCCACAGTTTTTATCTTCCTTGTAAATACATTTCTCAGATTAAATTTTATCAATTTGATGCATATTGAGTTGTAATAATCATCCTTAAGTACAATAATTTTTTAGTTTTGTGATTTTGTCATATTTTACAATAGGAGTGATTAAGTACTTTGTTTTTTTTCTGTTTCTGTTGTGTTATTAAACATTAACTTCGGTGTCATTGACATTTTTATAGAGTTGGCCCGGCAGACGTCGCAGAATACTTTCCATACCCAACTGTTATTTCACGTCTCTTCTCACTCTGCCAGACTCTGTTTGGAATTACGATAACGGTGAGTTTTTTTGTCGCTTGACATGGATTTTGAGTTAAATTTTATTATTCGTCTGGTTTTGTCAACATCTTTATACTGGCAGATAGTTTAGTTCAACAATCAAGATCATTTTTATTGCAATGCATGATAGAGGACAGTTGGCTTATTTTGAAAATTCTGTCTAATAACATGTACAAACTGTATTACTAAGAGTTACAACTTAGTGCAGAAAATGAGCTGAAATGTTTGTGATTATAATCCTTTAACTTGTTTGCATTTGTTGGCACAAAAATGACATGACCTATACTTTTATGAGAATCTTTATCTGTATTTTGGCATTTATAGGAGTCTACTAGTGAAGTTGAAACTTGGCACAAGGATGTCAATTTCTACAAAATTTCTGATTCACAAAGTAAGTTATTTGTCTGTAGTTATTTGGATGTTTTTCTTACCTTTGTGCAGCAATTCTGAAGACTTTCCAACGCCAATTGTGACTTTAGTGCCTCTTATTAGTTTGCATTGTGATGGGCACTAAATCAATTTATAGATACAACACAATACTATTTATTAGCCTGTTCATCAAGCTTTGGCATTTCAGCTTACTTTACCTACAAGCTAAAATTTCTTTTGCTAGTGCTTGTACCGTACAATGGTTTGCCTTGTTACATGGATAGTACATGATGGAATTTCTCCTGAAATAGTTAGTGTATAAGGATCTTGAGCAAGTCGTTCGGTCACAATTACACAGCACCATAGATTGATACTTGGCAATTAAATAGTTGTGCTCAATGAATGCATGGTAATAATGATGATAACGTAATACGAGGCATTCCTCCGCTGGTATTATATTGCTGAACACATTTTGCACTTTATTTGGAAGAACTTTGCAAGACTAACAGTTCAATGAAACCTGGCACTTTCCTACACCTGCTTGCAATGAATTCAGCCTGAAATGATTGTAAGAAACAGTTCAAGTCAGCCTGATCATGATCATCAATAAATAAATGATTTCATTGTCTGTTACCTTTTCATCTCACCTGACTGACTTGTTAATGATCACCTGAATGATTTCCACAGAGTTCTGTCATCTTTGCTTTAGGTGGAAAACACATTGCTTCATTTTACGTTGACCCCTACCTTAGACCTTCGCAAAAACTTAGCGGTACTTGGATGGAGGCGGGACGAGGTCAGTCAAATTTATCATCGAGAGGTTTCAGGCAATTTTGCACAAGTGTATTGTTTGTTGTTATAATAATTATGTAGTTTTTTCTTTGTTGTGTTTTTAGTTGATTTTATTATGTGGTCTTTGATGAAGCAGTTTAGGGTTTGAAAATAGCTTCCACGTCATTGGCCGCTAATTATTATTATTATTATTATTACATAAATTTATTACGCGCGCAAGGTCACACCAAAGTGTGAATCTGAGGCGCGGATAGTTAGCCGCCAGAGGAAGATGCAGTTAAAGGTCCATGTGCTTGAAAGCCAAAGAGAAATAGTGAGTTTTGAGCCGTTTTTTGAAGGTAGGGAGTGAATTTGAGCAACGAAGAGAGAGTGGAAGTAGATTCCATTCTTTGGGAGCAGAGGCATGGAATGCACGCGAGCCCATAACAGTTCTGCATCGAGGTTCAACTAAAAGACCCATGTTTGATGATCGCAGGCAACGAGGAGGAATATAAGGAGTAAGCAGTGACTGAAGGTAGGGAGGTGTTCCGGTAGAGAGGGATTTGTAGGTTAAACAGGCCAACTTAAATTTAATCCTAAACTCGACAGGAAGCCAATGCAGCTGATGAAGTAAAACTGAGGAACTTGATCGTAGTGGGACACGCAGCACAACCCGAGCTAAAGAATTTTGGATGCGTTGCAGCCTATGTAGCTCGTAGTCTGAAATGCCAACAAAAATCGCATTAGCATAATCAAGGCGAGAGGAGACAAGGGCGCAAGCTAAAGTCTTCGACATATCCTTAGTCAGAGCCGACCTAATGTGGCGTATTGCCCTGATGTGATAAAAGCAAGATCTACAAAGGTTAGTTACATGCCTCCGAAAAGTAAGCATACTGTCCAGGGTAACCCCAAGAGTTTTAACAGAATCTGATAACGGTACTGCGGAGCCTGCGAGGTCGATGCTGGAAAGTGAAGGAAAAGAACACAAGCGTTGTCATGACCCAAACAAAATTGCCTCAGACTTGTTTGGGTTTATAGCCAAACCATTAAAACAGAACCAGGCATATAAAGATGACAGGCACTCCTCAAGTTTAAGTTTACCGGACTGATCAGTGTGTGACAGAGCAATATAGAGCTGAGTGTCGTCCGCGTACTGCTGTAATTGGACACCAAAATGATTAGCTATGCGATTAATTGGGGAGGTAAAGACGGTGAATAATAGAGGACCAAGGACAGATCCCTGTGGAACTCCAGCAGTGCAAACAGTGGGTTCAGACCGAGCGGTACCGATGCCCACCTGCTGATTCCTGTTACCCAGATAAGACGCTAACCAGTTTAAAGCAGTACCAGAGACACCGAAGCTTTTCGTGAGTCTAGAAAGAAGTAATTGATGGTCTACGGTATCGAAAGCTGCGCTGAGGTCAAGACATACAGAAAGGCAGGCCTTTCCATTATCAATAGACGAAAAGATGTTGTCCAGCGTGGATGTAAGGGCAGTCTCAGTGGAATAGCCTTCACGATAAGCTGACTGAAAAGGACTGAAGTTGGGAGAGGAAGTGATATGTTTCTTGATGCGAGTAAGAAAGAGACGTTCAAGGATCTTGGAAATGTTATTTAGGTTCGAGATAGGTCTGAAGTTAGACAGATTATTGGAATCTAGGTCAGGTTTTTTAAGCAAAGGAGTAACTAAAGCAGACTTAAAGCATGACGGGAAACATCCTTCAGCAAAAGACAAGTTGGCCAGGTGTGCAATAAGGTGGGAGAAAACATCAGAACAAGAAACAATAAGAGGTGTAGGTATGAAGTCCATAGGGGATGATTTAGGTACCAAGCTTCTGAGAAGATTAGAAACTTCCAAGTATGTAACAGGAGGAAGGTCATTAAAGGTAGATTCTAATGAGACTGATCTGTGTACCCAGATCAGAATGAAAAATGGAATACATTTAATTATAGGAGAATATTCAATTTTACAAATTTCAGACACAGAATTATATTTCAGTGTTAATGCTATTGAAATTTTCCAATTGCTTTTGAATAGAAAAAGCTGCTGCTAAGTCTAAATATATTTTAAAATGTTAAAAAGGTAAATCACGAAACTTTTTCTGAAGATCAGGATTTTTGTTTAAGTTATACAGTTACGCACCTTTGGTTTTTGCAATTTAACATTGATACTTTCAGAGTACAGTAAGTTGCTGGGTACAATACCTATCAGCTACTTGAACTTAAATCTTGATTCTCCACTGGGATCTCAGCCAGCACTGATGAGTCTTGATCAGTTACAGTCGCTCTTCTATGAGGTAAGACACAGTAATTTATGTTTTAAAGTTATGTATTAAATGTTAAATTCTTTAAACTGTGCATTTGATAGAATTATTTTTTAGCCATCATATTGCAGTGCAGACCTGTTTTGCAAGATTGCTGGGATGCAGTCATCACAAGCTTGTTCTAATGAACAACAGGTTGAATGTGGCTGTACTGAAATACAGCATATCTCTTGTTAAAAGGAAGCATGGAGCAATCGTATGTTAGGCAAAGTCATGTTTCAACAGATTGTATCACAAGCATGACAATTTTACTGGTTTCAGTGTCAGGCAATAGATTCTATAGATCTTACTTCTGTAATGAACATTTGGAAATAGAATTCTTATTAATAAGTTATATTGACATTGTGAAATTAGTCTTTCTCGCTATCCTTGATATTTGTTGTAACTGCTTTGTTTGTAGTTTGGACATGGTTTGTTTGTAGTTTGGACATGGTTTGTTTGTAGTTTGGACATGGTCTGCAGCAGATGCTGACAAACGTTCCGTACAGTGAGATTGCAGGACAGAGAAACGTCGAATGGGATTCTCTTCAGATCTGTGCTATGTTCATGTCTATGCTCTTGCATAATCAACATACGCTAAAGTCGCTCAGCTGCCACCACGTGACGCAAGAACAACTTCCAGACGATGTTGTCGACACCCTACTTAAGAGTGAGTGGGCCACGTTCATTTCAAGCATGGATTTTGATTGAAGTGATTGATTTTGATGATTGGTTGCATATTGTTTAGAATTATTATTTTATTCTTTTCTGATGCAAAAGCTATGCAATTTATCTAGATTACAAATTGAGAAATGAAGATCCTAATCTGTTGGGTTTATAAGAGAACAGTTTTGTTTAAGTTTGATGACAGTGTTTTTCGAAACCAGTAGAGTTTCAGTTTAAATAATATGATGAAGATACAAGTTCAGATAACAAGTTTCGTGTGAACAAAACTGTAAACTGCACTTATGTTTGTAGGACATCGCCACATGAGTGCATATGACACTATGAAGCAGCTGTATTACAGTGCATTTGATATGGAATTGTACATCAGGTTAGTCAGCATTGGTCTTGTTTCTGCAGAGAAGTGTTGTGTTTTTATTATATTTAAGCCGGCAACAGCACATTAGAATTTTTTATTGTGCCAACATTTTAAAGCTAAGACGAAAGATGCTTCTGAATTTATATATGTGATTGTATTAAAAGTGATTTATCAAGTGTGATGAAGCAAACAAATTTTTTACAAATGTAGTAAAGCAAAAGGAATTTGAAAGTCTTTTACGGGAAACAATAAGATTTATGCACTAAAGTAATGGAAATTGAATTTCTTAAATGGATTGCATTAATCATTGTACGCAAATATTTCCCAGCATATAAATTTTAAAGTTGAATAAATGTTTCTGAAATTCGTTAAGTCCAATGCTTGTTGGTTGATGTTCAGCTCCGAGCACTGGATTCGCATGATGCAACGTTTGTGGAAACAGTTCCTTCCTCTTCCGTTGCACGAAGATGACAACCATCCGTGTTCACTCACAGCAATATTTTCCGATCAGTATCCAGCGGCCTATTATTCATTCAAATGGTCAGAGGTCAGTCCCCGAGTTTTAACTCTACCACCTGTTCAGACATTTCAGCCACAACAATAGTAACTCATAAACATACTTAAATTGTCTTATATATGTTTTACTAAAGCTATTCAGATTCAAATGTATGTCGCTTTTAGTGTCACTGGATATGCCTATGACTCAGTCTTTACATACCTGAATGTGCATGATTTCTTCATTGGTTTTAATTGAAGTGTAGAAATTGATTGGATTAGTACAGCAGTGAATTTAAGTTCACGTCCATGCTGAAATTTTATTTAAGATGTGGACTGTTTGATAGTGTTCACTATAGAACCATTAGAGTAAAAGTAATGCGAGGGTGAACTCCTCATTCCTCCTGATCACAAACTGCTCTCAGACAGCGCCATGCTTTCTCTGTTATTGGTCCAGTGGTATGAAATGGGCTCTATATAGCAATTACGGCATATACGCCTTATGCCTAAAGTTTGCTCATATGTATGCATTTTATCACAATCTTAAAACTGTCCTTTTCAGCCAAGGTTGGTTTGGGAGCGCTCCTGAGTAGTAACCTAGAAGTGGTGCTATATAAATCTCCATAATGAATGAATGATAATGTAGACATGATGTCGTAGAACCAAACGATGCAAAGATGTTGATATTAATTAAAGAAAGTGAAGTTTTTGAAATCTTTATAGAACTACACAAATAATTGACATATACTCATTTCAGATGATTGCTGCCGATATCTACAAGGCCTTTGAAGAAGTTGGTCTAGAAAATACCGAAGATCTGGCTACCGTCGGCCGCAGGTAATTTATTTCATGAAACCTGTTTATTCAAAATCTATTTACGCCTGTACTACTGCCAATGCTATGTTTAACATTATGGGATGCTTCAACGGTTGTAGTAATTTGCTGTTTTATATATATATATATATAATCACAGAGCAATATTATAGATATAAATATTTGACAATGACTTTTGTAGTCTACGTTCCATTAACAAATGGTCAAAGATGGTCCAAGTCTGGCAGGCTGATCTGTTTGGCAATAACGTTGTTTTTAAATAAATTTGCCATTATTAGTTTGCTTGAATCAAAACACTTAAATCTTCAGTAAAATAAACATGCTACCTCTATATATATATATATCATTTTTGCATATGTCATTCCTCAAAAATAGTCTGTTGTAAAAAGTTGAACAGCTCATGTCTTTGCATCAAAGTTGATTAATATGAAATGTGGTTATTGAATTTAAATAGACTTAAAATTGTTGCCAAAATCTCTGCACTGTTGTGACTTTACCAAACCTATGCAATGGGTTTTTGACATCTAAAAGGTTTCTTTTACCTATTACCTAGATATAATTAGAACTAAAAATAAAGAAGTGCATGTTTCATGTGCGGTCAAAATGACTGCACTTGGTACGAAAGTGTTAAACTTATATGACGACGTTTTTGCCATAACATTTTTTTATGCATGTTAATGTATCTTTTCTTGGCATGTTCTCTGTTCATAATTCTGTTAACAATCTTAAGCCTGCCTAACATCGTGAGCAGGTACTGACTGCTCCAATTGATTAGGTCTACCATTAAACTATAGTGAATCGGAATGAACTTTGCCCTTACTCTGCTGCGTGAAAGTTCTACTTGGAAACTTGCATTCTAAGTGTTCACTTTTTAGTTTTTACATTATTGCATTTGACTTGCATGTCATCAGTTTCCCAGCATTCCTTGATTCATCTCGTTTCATATTTCCAGGTTTCGGGACACCTATCTGTCGCTTGGTGGTGGTGTTCCAGCAAGTGAAGTCTTCCGAAGGTTTCGTGGGAGGGATCCGTCCTACAATGCTCTCATAGGATACTACTCGCAGAAATGAATATAGACACTGACTAGCATTAACATGTTGTTAATGTGTATATAATAAATTAACTAATGACCGGTTAAACGGTGGCATTTAAAGTTGCTGGTTGAAGAGCAGATGCAAAAACCAAGAGCAGGAAACACAAATGAAGGAAACAGAGTTGTTTGTACAGCTGTTGCAGAAATTATTGGAATTAAAAGCTGGAATGATCTCAACCATGCATGTGTCAGACCGGATCTTCCAAGTGAAGGAACGTTGAATCATTTGGCAGAACATTGAAATCAAAATTAATCACATGAATGGTATTTGGATTTTATTTAAAAGTCCATGGAATCATTAATGTTCTGCATGGCCATTTCTTTCAATGCATATATAGAATCTTTGATTCTGTATTTTAATAAGGTGCACCCTAAGTCACATGTAGTTTAACACTTTAATGACAAGCGTGTACTAAAATGCATGGAGAACTAATCCTTCCATCACTAAAGGGTTAAATTTTAAACATCTTCAAGTGGATGATGGACATTAATATAGTCTGAAAGGCAGACAGAACTTGTTAAATGGTATTATAATTTCATATATTGATTGTCCATTTATTAAAACAAGTCGGTGGTCATATTTGAATGTAACGGTACTTTTATACTTCCAGAAGCTGAAAAGGTAGTGCTGGCAATTCGGTTAACGTATATAGGAAAATTATAGAGAAATCGTATACTGTTTAGAGAAGACAAAATGAGCAAATTGACTGAAATTAGGTACATTTTCAATTGCTATTTTGCTCATTATTTTGATTCATGTGGAATTTGGAATTATGAAGTTGTTTTATACCATGTTAGATATTGGCAGTCTTTGAGAAATAAAAACAGCATGTGCAACGTATATTACTTTTGCCTTGAAATACTTTTATTTCTTGTGTGGTGGTATGCTCAAATTGAATGCTTAAATGGAATGCAAACTGTTGCAATCCAACTCGAGTAGTTGTAATTTGTAAACTTGTTTTATTTCCGAGTTACTAATTACATGTACATAACAAACACTGCTTTGCTACAGTTAGAACTTTTTCATTTAAGTTAAGCCAGTAACTCTTAAAATCTTAGGTCTTTAGTGCAGCAGTAATTTAATCTAAATCACTTATTTGCATAATCAAATGTAGCAGCTAATCAGAATCAGTCCGATTGATATCCATTACAGCTCCTATGGGCCAGTGCTCGCTCCATGGCTTGGGCGATGACAAAACCCCAAATTGTAGAACTTCACATACTGCAACCAGGGGCGGATCCAGGGGGGGCCAATCCGGCCATGGCCCCCCATTTCAAATCTCCATGGGACGTGGCCCCCCATCCATGGACGCCCAACAAATTTTTCGCAGGGTTTCAGTCATGGCCAGGAGAATTAATATATAAATGTAATCAAAACCTATATTAAAAATAATAAATAAATGTAATTAAAATCTAATCTAAGCCTCTCACACAATTGCATTGTCTTAATATAAAGCAATTTGTTTGCCATTAATAACAGCTAATAGAGCAATATTGCATGCTCTATGAAATAGCCCTACAATAACTATTATTCACTATTATTATTTATGGAGAAAGTCTCTGGATATGGCCCTAAGTCAGGCATAACATACATCCATAACACAGCCATAAATCATGGATATATATATAATACATAATTATATATATAATATATATGCAGTCTACCAAACAACATTTGCAATGCAACTTTGTCAACCAACTGTCCACTTTCAATGTGTGCCTTCACTTCAATCAGGGACTAAAATGACTTGTAAACGTCTCACACAATTGCATTGTGAAATAAAAACATTGAAATCCACTTTCATGAACAATTTTAATTATATATATATATATATACCCCAGCAACATAAATTTTTTGAATTTCCACACTGCCATGGTAGCTTTTCAGGATGTCATTTTAGCGACAGAGTATAGGAGACTCATCGTGGAGAGACAAACAGACATAGACAGATTATTGGATCAACTAATCTAAACACTACTGTAACAGACCTTCAATTTTATACACCAGGTGTCAAGGCCGTAGCTTGGGGGATGTTTGGGGTGTTTGAACACCCCCCCAATATGGAAAATGCGAAATAAATTATTTTGATGCATTTACGAGCACATGATGTAATATGCATGAAATTAAACAATGAAAACACAAACGGAAAGGAAAAATGGTAAAAAAATTAACTAATTGGTCATATTTTTACAAATTTGGTCGATGACTAAAAAAACATCAGTTTTTGGGAACGGAAATTCAACACCTTTTTTTAAGAGTTTGGACGATGACTAAAAAGAAGATTTCGGACGGATGTGTTGAACACCTTTTTTAAGAATTCGCACGGAAGACTAAAAAAGACATCAGTTTTTCAGAAGGATAATTGAACACCCTTTTTGAAGATTTCGCACGGATGACTAAAAGAAGTTCAGTTTTTAAGAAGGAAAATTGAACGCCTTTTTTTAATATTTAGGACGGATGACTAAACAAAGTCATCAGTTTTTTGGGAAGGGAATTTGAACACCTTTTTTTGAATATTTAAGACGGATGACTAAAAAAGTCATTTTTTGAGAGAAGATAATTGAACACCTTTTATAAGGTTTCGCACGGAAGACAAAATTAAGTCACCCGTTTTTTCAGAAGGAAAATTAAACACCATTTTTTGAAATATTCGGACGAATGACTAAACAAAGACATCAGTGTTTCTAGAATGGAAATTTAGGATAATTGAACACCTTTTATTAGAATTCGCACGGAAGACTAAAAGAAGTCATCAGTTTTTTAGATGGATAATTGAACACCTTTTTAAGATTTTGCACGGAAGACTAAAAAAAGTCATCAGTTTTTTCGGAAGATAAATTAAACACCTTTTTTAAGATTTCAGACGAATGAGTAAACAAAAAGTCTTTAGCTTTTTGGGAAGAAATTAAACACCTTTTTTGAAGAATTTGGACGGATGACTAAACAAAGTCATCAGTTTTTTGGGAAGGAAATTTGAACACCTTTTTTTGAATATTTGGGACGTATGACTTAAAAAGTCATTTTTTGAGAGAAGATTATTGAACACCTTTTATAAGATTTCGCACGGAAGACTAAAAGAAGTCATCAGTTTTTTAGATGGATAATTGAACACCTTTTTAAGATTTTGCACGGAAGACTAATAGAAGTCATCAGTTTTTCCGAATATAAATTAAACACCTTTTTTAAGATTTCAGACGAATGAGTAGACAAAAAGTCTTTAGCTTTTTGGGAAGAAATTAAACACCTTTTTTGAAGAATTCGGATGGGTGACTAAACAAAGTCATCAGTTTTTTGGGAAGGGAATTTGAACACCTTTTTTTGAATATTTGGGATGTATGACTAAAAAAGTCATTTTTGAGAGAAGATAATTGAACACCTTTTATAAGATTTCGCACGGAAGACAAAATTAAGTCATCCGTTTTTTCAGAAGGAAAATTAAACACCATTTTTTGAAAAATTTGGACGTGTGTTTCTAGAATGGAAATTTAACACCTTTTTTACTGTTTCTGCGGATGACTAAAAAAAGTCAATTGCTTCTTGGGAAGAAAATTTAACACATTTTTTAAAGATCTTGCACGGCAGCCTAATAGAAGTCATCAATTTTTTTTAGAATGAACACCTCTTTTTAGATTTCGTATGGATGACTAAACAAAGTCATCAGTTTTTTAGAAGGAAAATTGAACACCCTTTTGAAGTTTAGAAAATAGGGATAAGCTGATACTAGTGCAAAAAATCAGATCATGTTATATAATTACACATAAGTCAGAAGTTATTCACTATAATAACCCAGTACAAAAAATGGTGTTCAATTTTCCTTCTAAAAAACTGATGACTTCTTTTTGTCTTACGCCCGAATTCTTCAAAAAAGGCTGCTGGACTCGATACAAACAGATATTTTTTATATTGTATCGTATATATTGATATTGTGTATATTTTTAAATCAGTACTGAACAAATTGAGTAGTTTTCCTAAAATGACATCTCACAAGGGCACTGTTGCAGTGTGGAAACTTGAAAGCCTATTTTTAAAGTATAGTCTATATTTATTGAGATCTTATGGCACGCTTATCAGCACTGAAAAGTATCGCTATTTTGCTAAGATAACAGCTTAAAATGCTACCATTACAATGCGAAAATCAAAATGTTTCTGGTGGGGAGGGGCATATCCTCTCCCCATGCCCCTCCCCAACCACTCTCGGCGATACGCGCCTCATGGTTGTCTTCCAGACGGTCCATAATCTACCCCTCCACAAAACTCAACCCCCCATAGGAGGGACTAAATGAAACTCTGGTTTCGACCAAACGACTAAAAAAAATCCGACCCAAGCCAAAAAAATTTGGCCCCCCCTTCGAAAATTCCTGGATCCGCCCTTGACTGCAACTATGCTTATTGTTGAACATTATACAGGTCAGTCATGATATCCTTTGTGTTCTGCACATTCGCAAAATGGGATTCAGTTTAAAATCACCTGCAAGCCAGAGCAGTACTGGTAATGTCCAGAAGGTAGATTGTGGACTTCGGGTAGAAGTGTGTGGATTTGATGTAGAAGTGAAGAAAACAGAACTTTGCATGAATGGTGGACAGAATTTAAATAGGCATACTGGCGAAATCAACAACAAGCCAGTGTGATTCAATAGGTCAGCGGTTCCCAACCCGTGGCCCGCGGGCCAAAAGTGGCCCACAGCATCTCAATGAATTAAGAAAAATATACGTTAAAAATTGACAATTTGGACATCATAGAATATATAATTCTTTTCTATTACATATTATTTCATTTGGGCGTTAATAAATCGCATGAAACTTTCTATTTTGATTCAATGATAACAATTTTATACGCCTTTAGTTAATTAAATTTTAGCCTTGTGGCCCCTAATGTTCTTCAACTAAGAAAAAATGGCCAACATGTCCTTCAACTTAGAAAAAGTGGCCCGACAGTCAAAAAAGGTTGGGAACCACTGCAATAGGTTGAATGTATAATTGTATATAATCTATTGGGAATAGAGTTGATATGAGCAAAGGTAGCAGTTGTGCAGCTTCACTTTCAGATGGACATATGGAAAGTAAATGGCCAGTCCTGCGAGTACCAACATCTTCATGACCCTTATGCTTGCCATTTACCTAAGGTACCTCCTCGTGTTCTATAAGGGACATGTGAAACTTCAAATGTTTGAACCACAAGTGCTAAAACCCAGTTAAATGTACAACTATCAAATGGTTAGATCTAATTAGTGCACAACTGCAACTCAAGACTTAGCCAACAAATGAATTAGTAATTCTTGACCTAACCACAGCCTCATATACTTCTTTCAAGATCATTAAAACAGCATAGTACATGTTTTCTTACGACCATTGGCAACAAACTTCCATGCAAAGGTTCTATAATTCCTTAGTGAATGCAACTTATTTTTCTAAATGATTTTCTAATCTGCAGAAAACTATATAAGGATGTCAAAAACAATTGCAAAGGCTGCAGACAAAATCTGACAATATGACTCATATGATTCTCAAAAAAGCTTCAAAGATTCTGATAATTGTGACTTAGATTATTTGCAAAAAGAAAGCATAGTTTCACCATATTCTTATACAATCCAGAGGGACTAGTTATTAACTAGGAAGTCTTTCATCGATACAGCCTACAATAAGTACTAGCAAAATATAAACAGGTAAAACATCTCAATTAAGAGCATAAGATCTACATGAATTGTTACACGAGAAGTTCAAGTTTTTGCGGAGGTTGCCATAAGCAACCAAAGTATGACAACAAGTTGTCTCGGGTTGAAGCAGTTGCAGAACAGATGGAATACATCAACCAATCGTAAACATGCTGATCTTATTCCACAGATTATCTGCAAAACAGGTATAAGAAAGCACATCAGAATTTTGCGCAGCAGTTGGCATCTACAAGTAATAGGCAGTGTCTATTAGGTAACTGATCAACTGCAGAAAAATATAAAAATTTTCACAAATCCTGGCTTACTATCTGGTTCTATAAGCGGCGTAAGGTCCTTGTTGCCCATGCTTCCCTACGAAAGGAAGGCATACACTGGAAAGTTGGAAACCCTTTAGTGGAAACCCTTTTTGGTGACGGTATTATTTACTGGGTAGCTTCTAATTTCTTCAATTTAACTCGAGCCTTTCTGATTGAAGCTGTTGTGCTTCTCCAGTGCCCAAGTTGTCTATGTGGTTTTAGAAACTGTATATTTGCTACTGTCTTGCCTGATGTCATATATTTGATGGTAGGCCTACTGGTAAAATTCCTAAATCCCTAGGCAAGCAGCAACTATGACATGACCGATGTGAAGCTGATGAATGTAACCTGTAGATGGGAACAGCATACGTTCCCGGTCCACTTTCTGGTCGAGAAGCTTCTTTAGCATGGACTTCACAATACATCTGTCCTTCAACGTGGAAATAACCTGCAAACATAATCATATACTATTTCACAGCCTGCTCCATATTTTCTTTTCCTCCACATAATTTTAAATGAAGTTGGCATGGTTATAAATCAAATCATGGGCATCCGAATGTGGTAGGTGAGTTAGATATATCTTCAATATGCACCAGCGCCAATTTTCTGCAAACAAGTTTGTTTTAAGTTTTCTATATGAATCTGGTTGGCTAATATACCTTGGTTCTTCAGATTCTTTCCACATCGGCAGCACTTGAAACACTCGGGATGAAGCGGCTCATTTTTGATGCGCACAAATACACCACTGCAAAAGAAATATATTTTGTAAAATATTTTATGCATTACTTCATTTACTCGTCATTTCTACATGCACCATAAGTCAATTCTAGTCAATCACATCTTTCTGAACATAATTTTCTTCTTGCCTATTGTACTTTAACTCTGAGCAAAAAACAGATATCCACTGTATCTGTTACTTAGCACCAAATTACTTTATATAGAGTATGCACAAATGAACATGCTTGTGACAGAACCATCCAAGAAACTCTGAAGCACTTTCAGTGCCTTGTAAAATATTTTAGAATTGGTTCTCACAGTACTAGCACACACATTTGGGGTGCAACTCTGAAGCCAGATAGTTCAACCCTAATATGCTATTTCAATTCTTTCATGAGATATGCAAAGACCTCAAGCAAATCTGTTGTACAAACTGTGCCTGTGACTGTCATAACATAAATATGAGATATCTATATAAAAGAGGTGCAGTAAGTTAGACGCACATGATCAGAGATCCGCAGATCTTGCATGTCATATGCTGCGCCTGTTGTACTTCATGCTGACTTGGATCATACACTGGTGCCTTGACTGATCGAATGCCTCCTGGTCTCGTGTCTGCACTGCCACCAGCTGATGAACCTACAACATTCACGTTTTTCGAAATTAAAAAAGGAATTAAGTCCAAATGCCAAAATTTTGCAATTCCTTTGCTTGGTGGTCAAGTTAAACCATAAACAGTCCTAACTGAGTACATATGCTTTTGCTGCAGGGAGATTTTACACTTATGTCATCATACTTTAAATAAAATTTCTGACCAAATCTGTAAGAGCATGCCTAATTTTATTTCTTAAATTTCTACAGCACATAGTTAATGTTAAATATTGTGCTTATATAGCGAGTGAGACATAATGAACACTGGATAGTCTTGGTGGCTTGGCTACAAATTGCTATCCAGGCTCCCTACATATGACAGCTGATCATCGGAAGTTGTTACACGAGTCTCTTTATTCAGAGTAGTAATCCTTTCCTAAGCTAATTCAAAGATTTAAGCTTCTTTTCTGCATTCATCATTTTTAGGTCAATTTGCTTAACTAAAGAAATGAATACAGCAGAAGACAGCCGACCATTTTTGGCGATAATCGCAATGTTTCTTATATCATTCTTGGCCAATAACCAAAACCACCGCAGCAGAAAGAAGCCTTTTATACAACCCAGTAAAGCAAAGGAAATAAAGAAGTTACTAAGAAACAACGTATATATTGCTAGCACCCAAAGCAGGCAGCCTAAGAATATGTAACACGAAATGCTCTTCTGTAACATTTCTGACCTTCGTCTGGTTCTGAATCGCACTTCGCAAGTCCCTTCTCAAGAAGGTAAAATGTGCGTGATTGTTTGCGTGGATTAATGTATCCCTGGTACTCCAATTCCTCGCCTTCCTTCAAGTCCTTGTAGATGGCCGACTTGCTATCTGGGCCCCCACTTGTTCCCAGCTCACGTAGGACTTCGTTAAACATGGATGTTTTGTTGACATCTGTGCCATCAGCCCCTGGTGCTTCGCTGGCATGGAAACCTGGAGAGGCGCTGCGGTAAGAAGGAGAACGACTACGCGCCATTTCTGTTGAAAGGAAACTTGGGGAAGCAGTGCGTTTCTGTTGGAATTCTGCGCCATTGCCCTGGACAGCCAGTAATGTTGGAGATGGGCCCCTTTGTGGATCAGTTTCAGCCACTGTTAGACTAGAATGCCAATGAAACAACAGACATGCATTGTTAATGAACACAATAAAACTCAGGCCAAGCAAAGTCGCAAGCATCTCAACAGAAACAATCAAATGACTGTCATCAAGGTACGGTTCAGAATTACAAAATAAAAAACCAATACAACAATAATCAGACAGGTTCACTCAATGACAGGGTTCAACAAAGTATTAGTAACACGCATTAATATATCTGTTTAAGAAATAATTTGGAATAGGAATATACGCTGTCCTTAACAATGATGGGAGCCATTTTGATGTTAAGAAGCCTATTAACATAACAGCTGCATAAATAATCATAACTACTTGTAAAGCATTTGGCATTCTTTCTAATACTATGGTCATAATTATAATGCACGAAGCAACAGCTAATGTATTTAGTTGGACTAAAGTTACCAAATTTTAACCAACACCTGCATAGATCTAGCATCATATTATGATCCAAGCACACAAACATACATGACAAGCAAACACTAAGGAACAAGAGTAAGCTATTATAAACAAGAAAACAGTAAATCCCAAACTGACATGTAGGACCAAGCATTAATATTATATGAAAAATCAATTATTAACTAGTTTCATATATAATGAAATGCATAATTTCCCAATTTCTTGCTTGTCGGAGCATGCATTAATAATTATATTATATGCTAAAATCTTTTGTTAAAGAGTTTCATATGTAATGAAATTCATGGTTTCAAACAGCACTGAGATAGCTGGACTAACACAAACACAAACATGCACAGCAGGACCAAATAGTTTTACTTGCAAAGCAACAGTTTCAGATATCTACACTTTCTTACAGACCTATGAATTAATTATATAACACCGGAGAAATGTCTGCTGTAATTCAACACTCCTGCTATGCAGTAGTATGCACCATGCACGCTCGAGTCCCGCATACCAGACACTGCTAAGTGGCGCTCGAGTCTGGCATTGCAAGCCAGTACACCACTTGGAAGCGCTCAAGTCTGGCATAGCTAGCGAGTACCAGCCACTACTTTGCTAGGGGGCATTCGAGTCCAGTGTGGCCGGTCAGTATCAGCACTCAAAAGATTGGGATTAAATTTATTAACTTTGCATCACTGTCTAACTCTTTCTTTTATTCCCCATCAAAGTAATTCTTTGCTAATTATTTATGTGACTTGAATTAATTCATTGCCATTTTGTGCATAGTCTCATGTAACTGAAAAAAATGATGACATGAAAGAATGAATTGCCATTTTGCAAACAGTTTCATGTAACAAACCGAAAATATGTTGACCCATCGATAGATTTTTATTGCACGTTATTTGCACCATTTTTAGCTGGTTCATGACAGTATTATTCTCAAAACTCAAATACATTTCTCCATCTTCGGGTGGGCAAACGTCTAGTATAATTATACGGACTGTTATGAAAACAAACTGCTGTGCCAACATCGAACAGGAACTCATAAAAAGGTATGATAAATGATTATACTACTGTTAGACAAATGGACCCACACCAGGCACGCATTAGCAACAGGATCTTATGCCTCCAACATCACATATGTCCTGTCAATTTTATCTACGTAGACTATTACATATAAAATTAAAGCACAAACCTACAGACACTTAACATATACACAGGTGAATGAACGCTTAATGTTAATAAAAACAAAAACAAACCAGTATAAATAATATGGTACATTTGCCATAATTTGACTGTTATTATACCATTCCAAGCAAAAAAAACCATGCATGCAGTACAGATATTTTCTAGTAATTGTGTGGCCTGCTCCAGCAGTAGGATCTATCTGTTGCTACAGATTTGATTTTTGCTACAGGCCTGTTCACGTGATTTGTACCATTTTGGGCTGGTTCATTTTTATTGTATCTGCAATTATAAACTTTAGGACTCATTAGCAGAAGTGCTGGAGAAAAATAATTATTAATGCAAATTTTCGTTTCTGGCCAAATTTAGTTTTTATTATTATACTGAGAGAGCTACACAGTCTAGAGATACCCCAGAAAACTGAGAACAAGCAAACAGAAACAAATAAACAGACTACTACAAAAAAAATTAAAGTCTGAGACATCATAGGATAGAAAAAGTAGTAAACATAGAGCCATAGTAGTTTTGTTAAACATGCATCACATTCACAGTGAGTGAATGAAGTTCAGAGATTGGCAACTATGGCAGTTGAACAAATAGGAAAACACGGTCACAACATAAACACAACCAAAGTTTTCAAAGCAAAACAAATTGACTGAACCTGATTAAGACAAATAAAAGGTGGCAAATACAACAGCAACAACAAACTCAACTCAACATAAGACATCAAAATGAATCCAGCTTACCATACGAGTCAGCTCTGCAAATTGATCACATAAAATTCAACTTATAGACCATTTAGTTACGACAAAAGAACAACGTAGCACTTAATAGACACACAGATGACATGTATAAAAGGTTTGTAGCACACCGAGTAACAGTCATGGATTGCTATCAAGGTCCCCATTTATAACCAAGCGGTATAAATCCTCTAAACTTTTCTGTGAGAAGACCAAATGACAAAAGGAAATCGCAATTATTGTAGTCTGACATTTATAAAGTGTCACTTCGAGAAACAAAGTCATCAGTGTCACTCTTGGCATGAACTAGTGAAATTATTGTCAAATAATAAGGACTTCAAGAGCTTGCAAAACGGCAAAAAGGACAAACCGAGGGGCTTGAGTTACAGTTCTAGAGAACTGCTGTTCCAGCTGATGGACCTAACTTAGGCAAAGCTTTTGGACAGAGCTTAAGCATAAGCATAGAAGGGAGGAACTGGGAAAATACAATTGACAAATGCTCTACCAGTTGGCATGCCATGAACATAATGCATCACATTCAATATACATGCATCGCTACTGACAATGCGATATAGAAATTGCCATAAATACAATACATCATATACAGCCAATTCTATAAATGTCAAAATCGCTTAACAAGCACAAAGTATTAAGATTCGCTAGACACCTTTGAGTCATGTCTGTTAAAAGTTCAAGTGTCTGTGGCAATTAAAGTCTTACACATAGATGTGGGACAAGTCAAGCAGAGTGATTGTCCAAAGCCCAACATTTTTCGATTTACAATGAAAGGCACTTCGCCATTTGCTACTAAGTCACACTATGAATGCTAGAGCCACACAATGGTTTTTGCTACACAGGAGTCTGTTCTTTTTAGACATACATTTTAGGAGTGTAGTAAAAAAGTGGACCACAATCCACATTCAAAGGTGCAAATCTTCATTCCAAGTTCCATTCCACATGGGTCACAATTGTAGTGGCAAACTAAAATTCATATTTACGTTGCAGTAAAATTTTATCACCTATAAATACACTCACCCATACGGAAGAGATTAAGTATGCATTTTGGTTTGCATTTCTATGGTAAACTATTTGCCTTCCTGTGACAACTGACCTTACCATGGGCTCATGACGTTTCTATACTGTAGTCCTAGAACCTGCCCACACTATTCTGTGAGAGCAATATAATGCAACTACCTTTGATTTAAAGTTATTCATCACAGCACCAGTAAAAGCTGTTGACCTACCCTTGCACCTGTCCAGTCAGAACAGCTGCCTGGGCTTGATATGTGTTGACAGCATTCTCTGTAGAGTACATGCCAATTGGAGAGTTATACTGAGCATTAACAACAGCCGGGACGGTATCACCACTGGCTCCACCGCCTGAAGAACCACCACCAAAGCTTGCACCAAACGGTCTTGCAGTTCTGTTGTACCCAGTTCCAATGTGCTGAACATCCTGTAACACCATCAACATTTATTTTAAGCACCAATTATCTTATGAACAAGCATTAATCGATACTGCTGAGCAAATGCGAGCAAAGGACTTGCTCAATTGCTACACACTAGTACACAGCAGACAAATCAGGGGAGGTTCGAGCTCATGCTTTTGGCATTACAAGGTGAGAGCTTTATACAGTCAGTTAATTCCAAGTCCCACAATTTAGGCTACTACCGTGTCCCACAAAGAAATCATAGAGTCACTACTCTGACACAGCAAGCTCTGCCAATATTAACTATCACCTAGAAAACTTAAACAAGAGAAAAACTTCTTTCAACAATAATTCATAGAGTTGGTGGTAAGCGTTAGCGAGTTCTACATTCAACAATCTCTTTGCACCTACTGCCTTATCAGCTGCCAGTGAAGTTTTCTGTATATACACATCGTCCCCAGCCGAACCACCAGGTGCCAAATTCATTTCCTTTGGTCGTAGTTCTGACATCGGTGTCACTTTTGGTTTCCATATTTTAACAACTCCTCTGTAAACAATACGAAAATAATTTGGTCAGGCAACATAACAGCTGGTGCATAACCTAATCTCTGAAACAATCGTGATGATATAAATCACAATAGCCACAGGAACCTAACAATAGCAGAAATTTCAGTCTAAATAAATCAGCAAAACACTGGTTAACAGATTGCACAGGGAGGCAGAAAGTCATTAGTGAAGAGACATCACCTGCCCCACACAGTTTCTGGATGTCTGCAGCTGAACAGAATATGAATAGGCAAAATAGAAAATTGCTGGAATCAATGGAAAGGGGATTCGGCAATGGTTGAGTGCAACGTTACAGTGAGCACTTTATTTATTACACCCAATTGCAGAAACAATAAAATGTCATATTGATCAGCCCAATAAACATGCAACACCGTTAAGCTGAAAGCAAAGAAGTCAAGAATTCATCTCACTGAGCATAGCATTGCAGATAGATGGAAGTTAATGAACAGCAGCTGCTAGGTTAAAGATGATAATGCAGAGTAAGATAGGACTTATAACATTAACCAATCTGAAACTTGAAAGACCATGCAAACCACTGAGAAAAATTGAAACACGGCAAAAATGGCATAATACATATACCGATACAAACTTCGTTATTAAAATACAGAGAGCACAGAGACAGTTGAAACCAGTCCAAAGAAAAAATAAATAGCTTTGAACAGCTCAGTTATGACTTTAGCAATGAATGGAGGAAATGCTCTACAGAAAGGACATATTTAACTGTTTTCGATCTTTGTGAAATGAAGAGGGCTATTATCACAGATTCACATTGAAAAGTCAATGATGATAAGTC
The DNA here is from genome assembly GCA_949752735.1 of Lumbricus terrestris. Classification (NCBI taxonomy): domain Eukaryota; kingdom Metazoa; phylum Annelida; class Clitellata; order Crassiclitellata; family Lumbricidae; genus Lumbricus; species Lumbricus terrestris. The sequence continues at coordinate 42,921,661 of OX457040.1, forward strand.
AGGTTTTAATCCATTGATTTAGGAAGTCAGTGAGCAAGTACAGCAACTCGCAGAAAGCATACAGTGCCCATCAATGAGGAAAAACAGAAACAAAATCTTCATCCGATAGAGACAGGCATCTACCAACCAAATATTCGGTTTACACAGACTGCAATCACATTTCATAATACTGTCCAACAAAAAAAAAAACCTCAACCGATCAACACCGACTCGCTGCTGCGCTCCTGACGCAGGAAGACTTATCAGACTACATAGCTATACGTCAAGTCTAAAAGCAGTGGTGGCACCCAAAACACGACACCAGCATGAACATTGAACATCCAAAGCAAAGCCCAGCAGAGAAGTGCAACCGGCAGAGCAACATCATCAAATGATATTGGATATGCCAGCGAGAAGAGAGAACGCAGACCACTATGTAGTTCCTTGACTTGTTTAGAAGGTCTTAGACGATGACGTAAGTTCTGTGTCTTTCTCCAGTTGTCTCCCTGTGGCTCTGCTCGCTGGCCTGACTGTGTCTGCCTGACTAAAATAACATGCTGATGCAACACAGGTAAAGCATCGTATACCTTTGTACTACCACGAAGACCTCGTTGCCCGATGCTACGATCTCCTGCTTAGCCTGCTCGTGTTCCAGTTCGTCTGACGGTCTGTTGTTAATCTGAAGCACCGCATCTCCGGCCTGCAGTCCGGCCCTCTCCGCTATGCTTCCTGGATTCACCTAGCAACAGAACAGACAAGAAGAATGCACATTTTTGTGATAGCTTTGAAGTTTATCTGCAAAGCCAGCTCTAACAGCATCCGACAGACGAATGGAAGCATTTCCCGAGTCTCAAGGACATCTCTACTGCTGCTCGGATAAGTTATAAAGTCTCACTGACATGAACACTCTCAGGGCTAAGAGGTTGCATGAACTTTTTATATATCTACATTACGAAGTAACAATGACAAAAACAATTCAATACTGAGTTAACAAATATATTTTAAGTGAGATGCTTTATAGAATGTAAAAGTTTCCTTTTCTAACAAGTGAAAGAAATACACTGCTTTCTCATTCATTTAATTTTTTTTCACTTTTTCACTGATTCAATTTCGGCTAGACAATTCCCGTATTAGCACAACACTTTGGCCATCAGAATGAACTCTTAATGAACTCTAAACAACTGTGCTAGCACATAGCATGGTTACAATAAAGAGCACCGGTATTTAATATTGATCCTGGTCATCTTATCATCTACTGAGGCTGCTTTTCACTTATAATCTGAATTAGGATGACCACTTCACTCATTCAGGCATTTATGTAGCACCACTGAAATGGGTGTGCACAAAGGTGCTCCCAACCCCAGCACAGTCAATGCTTTCAGTGTCCATCCATCAAAATATTCTCATTGGATAATAACATGTATCAGCTATCCAATACTGATGAAATCCCTCAGTTACAGTGCATGCAGTTAAAAGATAACAAAATGATAGAAATTACAAAACAGTAACATAAAATATGCATTTCAAAACTATCTGCTAGCAAGGCCATTTGTCTCCCAATGTCTGTTGTGATGAAACTATTACAGGTTTACGGTAACATCAGTTTTATAGCCATAGCTTGTTTATGGCTGCCGTGTTTTACAGCAGCTTCTTCCAGTCCCTCACTCTACCACAGTCAATTCATCAAGTGTGTGCGCGCATGTGCTTGTGTGTGTGTTTGAGCTTTTGCGTTGTGTGTCCATGTGTGCGTGTGTGCGTCTGGTGCATGATGTTGCAATGCTAGGCAATGGAAGAAGAAAAACAAGGCACATACCAAGAAGCCACCTATTCTTAGAGTTACTGCTATAGAACAGAACTTCCAGAAGACTGTTGAAATGGAAGGCCAAGGCACAAGCCATTGCCTTTCCACAACAACTGCTTGGCCTGGAAGTCTAGTTAAGCTAAGGAGAAGAGTCAGGAAAAGAAGATAAAAAAATAGACACAAAACTATTCGAACTGTACCAACGAAAACAACCAACCATTGTTAATAAATAATTATAATAATAGTATTAATTCCAATCTGGATTTTAACAGCTTTTCTTCATTGAGGGCAGTAAATAGTTCACGATTTTTAAAGGAAATCCACTGCAAGAGTGATTAGTTTGGGTGTGATTTGTCCAATCCACAGTGAACATTTTTTTCTTTCTATTAAAAGTCAATTTTTTACCTACCATTTGAGAACTCTATAAGCATGAACAATTGTTGATACAGAAGCACAACTGCTATTGACAACTACTTCACTACAGTAACCTTAATATAAAGATGGGTGGACAATGGACATGCTGCATATATCTCCAAGTAATCAGAAGAGCCCCTCCTTACACTCAGCCTATGGAGGGTGCTCTCAGCCTGTGCCACTATCATGCAAAGGTGTGTCTTTTATATTCTTCATTAAATATAGTTATCAATGTGAACCACCAGCAAATGGTAACATGGCAGCATAACATTAAAAATATCATAGACTAGCCAATCAAAGAAAGTTGTCCATAAACTCATAAAAATAAAAATCTCTTCACATTCTACACATGCCACTTAGCGAAATCTGGTGTATCACTAGTGGTGCAAGTACCAGTCACACACCACCATTTGAGAACCACTGTTCTTTAACCAGTGCTAGTAAAAACACCACCCCATTTCCATCACTTGAACACAGTAACCAGAAACACATCAACAACAGGATATCTCAAACTGACATAAAACAAACATTCATTTCATGCATATGCATGTGTACGCTGAATCTAGCATGTGGCACAATACAACACACAAGAAAGACTACACCATAGACCTGTTATTATAAGATCAATAAATTTAAACTAGATGTCTTAGTCAAGTGGCTTAGTTTTTATAGCAAGCATGTTATCTATACTGTAACAATATTAAACCGAATGCATGTGTCATCCAGTTGTCTGGCCCTCTATTATATTAGTCACAGCAGTGTAGTCTCTTAAAAAGGCAAGTCTCTGATAAGCAGGTCAGAGATATATGAAGTGTTAGCACTCTAACTATTCATGTTTTTATCCTTGTACTCTAACCCCTTCCCTATTATAAGGGGTCTAATGTAATGGGTAATGGTAACACTCTGGCATGAAAAGCACAAGATCAACATGGATGTGGAATCACTTCCTGCTACCCTCTCAAAGGTCAACTCAGCTTTTCATTCGCAAAGAAGATGGTGGCGTAATGAGTATCAGCACCCTGCATGGCTGCCAAACAGTCCAACTTGACTTTTGTAATGACTTGGCATTGTCCGTTCACACTATGAAATGTAATCATACTGTATCCCATGTTAGTTCGACAGAATAAACAAAAGATTGCTATCAGCAGATCAGATGAAGGTAGATGACGGCCAGTTCTCTCCCTCACCCCTAACCTTCTCACTCAAACTGCATCACGTCTGCATGGTCAGTGAACTCATCATATAGCTCATCTACTCTAATGACTTCTATAGTGCCACTACCATACTGCCATTTGAAGGCCTTAGGCGATAGTGCCTAAACTGCAATCACAATCAAAAATCATAATCCACTGAAGAAGCCAGTCTAAGAAATAGGTTGGAGAAGCCATGGAGGCCAAATACACCATCAAGTATTAGTGAGATAGAAATCTGGAAACATCTTCCTGTCCCTCCCCATCCCCAACCTCTGCATATCCCACTTGAGCAATTGCTGATTAATGAGGACTGAACAAGTAGTGACTCATTCATTCTCTGCTGTCCTAGCATAGGCACAACATAATTCCATGAACCCCATATAAACCCCACAGAGGCATTAACATGAAAACAGGCCACACCAATGAGTCCTCCTGGCCACACCCAACTAAATTGATGGGGCTATCAGAACAGGATGCTAGAACATGATCAACAAGAGCATTCCAACAACTCTGAACTGCGCTGCACTCTTTGACCAGCTGCAGCAACAGCTCACTTGAGAATCAAATTACCAAAACACTGCTGACTGTAACTTATATAAAAAAAATGCTATCAGTGACAAGACCATATACCAAAGATAAAAAGACTATGGATGTAAAAGAGTAGGCATTATAGGATAACAAGCCAGTGTAGATGTTCTCAGATTCATGGTAGGATATTATTATTTCATGTCTTACATAATTTATGACAGTTCTGGGATGGCTGCCGTGGAAAATGTGCTTCATTACAATAACCTATGCAGAACCATGGCTTTGATGATCATTTTAAAAGGAATGATGTATGAATGTGGTCCAGGCTGTAACATATCCTTTAAAATATACTTCTGATGGAATTTCACTACGTGTTGTACACCGTAAGAGCTCTTGGATTTACGACTCCCTTTGCTATGAAACAATACCCTGGGAGATCAGAAGAGGCTACATCAGATAATGATAAAATACTGGCATTCAGCCTCATGATGAAACAATCATTAGGCTCACCAAAAAGGCCCCTCCCCTCTGAATACCGGTGAATCGGTATAGGTTTTTGTTTTATACTTGGTTGAATGCATTAACTTTGCATGCTGAGTGCTGGGTATTTGCTCTAGAGTGCTTTCCATTAACTGTGGGTGAGCATATTAATACCATATTGAAGTACAATGGCATCACAAAATATCAAAACAAGGTGTTAGAACAATGCAGTGAATCTTTAGAAAGTGCAGCACTTATTATTTCATCTGAATTTTATCACTCACAAATGTAGCAAATAACTAAACAGGCTACAGTTTGTTTTCATACAAGCATTGGTCACTGTCCTCACCCAAAAATTCACAGTTAGCCACAAATATCGCCCGTATCATATCTAGTTTAGACATGTACTCACTTAAATTACAGCCAGACATGGGTACCCTATACGGTTGGTCACAACTGACATCAGACACCTCTTCTAACCATCATAGTTAAACGCTAATTGTAATTAATAATCAAAACCTTCAACATGGCCTTGGTCTAATGCACAAGGCAACAACAAAATTTAGTTGTAATGACATCAATGCCGAAGATCAGTCCAGTAAGACCAAGAAGCACGATCTCGTGAATAGGCCTCTGGTGGATAAAAAATGTGAGAAGACAAGTCGTAACTTTAGAAATGAAATGACAAATGACTGCACTGAACTTGGTCAAGTTATGCCTGATAGAGCGTCTGAAGAGTGTGGCATAAAACACTGCAGAAAGCTCAGCAGCTCATCTTTGGTAAAAGCAAGAGCAATACAAGACAGCACTTGATCACATTGTTAGAGCTGACAGTAGATGCAGAAATCGACACGGTAGGTTTAGTGCCGCTTGATGAACTTTAATATCAACCAACTCAAGCAACAAAGCACCAAAATACAACATTTGTCCTCAAGTGGGGATTGTCAAGCACAGAGTCTCGTATCTGCTGGAGAAAAACAGTTCTCACAGGGTGCACATAACCTAGGAACACAGAACCACATGTATGCAAGTAACTTTTCTAGAATTGCAATTATGCTATTATGACAATTTCTATAGCAGCGATGGTAGCATGCTACTAACTAGGATGCTTAACAAAACCATCTACTCTCAGCACAAATGCAAATGCTTATGAACTCTTCAGATAACCAAGTTACAACAAACTCAATGGTTATTATACCCAAAGTGAAAGCACGAAATATCCTGTCAACTAGCTCAAAAAAGAAAATGATAACAACATTCAAAATTAAATCCAAAAAAATTATTTCCCTGAAATTATTAAGGTCAACAATAGATCTACACAAAGATAATGATTTCAAAATAAATTTGTCACCTACAAGGTCATGCCGAAACGCATGAATCTGAGGCAAAGATAGTCAGTCAGCTGCCAGTGGAAGATTGAGTTAGATATCAAAGTGCTTTCGAGTAAAGGCACCAAGGTTCTAGGTCAAAATGGGTTAACAGCATTGACATATCAACGCAGATCTTCAAAAAATGTCAACTTCATTTATTTCTGCACCTCTGCCAAATAATCTTTCTGACTCAACCATTTCTAAGCAATGCTGCAAGCCGTGTCAGTAGCTGCAAATCTTAAATATCTCTTCTACTGTATTTAAACAGTCTGGAATGCTCATACTATCCCATATCTTATAAAATTATATCTATTTTTAATGGATCAATGGAATTTGCTAAGCACAGCACAGACTCGCAAGCAATATAAATCCGATTCATACAGCAGTTAAAGTTGGTGGGAACACATCATGAGGAACAGTGCTCAAAATGCTCTTGAAATTCATAGCCTGTGTTCCCAGTTCCCACTGCTCATTATGTAATGGAACCGCATAGTAACTAGTGTTCCAATAAAAGTCTCATTCAGAGTTCCCACTGCTCACCAAACCACTTTAACCACTGGGTTCATAACACAGCCAAGCAAGCACTATATTTACTAAAATATGCAAACATTCAATTCAATACAGCATAAGGCATGTTCTATCACGTTTATGTGACAATCAAGCTGTGTAATTCTGTTCAGTATAACCAGGTCTTTCTCCCATAAACTACAATCTGCATGCTTTTGCTACATTATAAAAACATCACCAATATATGATTACATTTACGCCAGCCCATATGGTAACAATGCATACAAATAGAGGAACTTCATTGTTCTCAGTCGTTTGTCAAGTCTGATGCTCCTCTCCTTGGAACTAGTCAGTCTTGATTAAAGTATAGAGATTAAAATTTATATTATATTAATAACTATTAAATACGTGGTGGTGTAGTGGTGGCGTCATTGCCTTGAAGCCGGAAGGTTCGAGGTTCGAATCCACCTCGCCGCGTAAGGACCTTGGGCAAGTACTTCACTCACAATTGCTCAGCGCTTCGGCGTGAAACTCCAATGCAGTGTCCGCTCTGCATTGGGAGCGCCTCTGAGTAGAGAGAGCTTGAAGGGGCGCTATAACAAGTGCACATACAAACAAACAAACAAAACGTGAATTATAGCCTTCTCCTGACTATAATTATATTCACTCTATTAAAATTTATAATTGATAATGTTTTATGTCCCATGGTGTGTTTGTAAGTGGTATAATAAATAAAATACCCACTTACTTACTTCAATATAAATAATTTCTGTATAAATAATCATTTACATAATTATTATATTATATTATTACCCATAAACGTATGTTTTCAATATATACCGGTAAATGCATTCCATTATATTACTTGATACAATATTATACATATATAAAGACAATATCATATATTTATATAATAATACATATATATTATATATAATTCATTAATTTTAACTTAACCTACCGCTTGCACTGAGAGGGCAGTAGTGAAGTCGATACCACCTTGGAGTCGGAAACCCCAAGATTGCGACGGGCCATCTCTTCGCAGAGTAATTCTAAGTGTATCCGATCCCGGATTCATATTTACGACAAATGTTCTAACCGAAATGAAAATCCTATTCCTCCAATATCACAAGAACTTATACAACAGTTTAGCCGACTTTTCATCTGCCTTCAACTTTCAGACGGTACATTTATTGCAGCGTTGTATCACCGACCTGCAGCTCCTTTCGCCGAACGTCGTTGACTCATATGACGTCACTAGCCAGACGGCGATGTAGGGTGGATCAAAACCTTTCAACTGGATTCCAATCTGCTAAATGTTTAGTGAATGTGTATAATGCCGCACCTGGGACTATTAATTATTAGCCTATACCTATTACCTACTAAAAATATAAATAGTCCCAGGTTCCACACTCCAAATGAAAGAAACAATGAGCTAATCACTAATTCGTTTAAAAGTTGCCATTTAGACCTACTTCACAGTAGCACTGGTGGGTGGCCTAGGCCTAAAGCATATTGGCCTAAGCTTTATTTTTGGACATCGAAATGCCCTCAGCAATTAATAGCTGACTACTCAGACATAATTTACCATAATTGAATCGTGCGCTGAAACATGCACATAAAAATTTACCACGCTGAATCGTCTATATTTGGGCCTACTGTAGGCTCTGCTATATGCAAATTTGGCCCGACGACGCGCATCTGCTAAATGCTTTAAGTTAGCGCTGTGAATAAACTGGGTCCCGCGATTTCGCTTTTGTGGGCGCTGTAGAAGTTCTTAGTTTATGATTTTGATCACGATTAGCTTACGAGATGAAAACTCATAAGCCTCTAAAACTAACTTATAAGCCATTAAGACCACTATTTGCTATAGGCTAGATAGGATATATCTACTTAGGCCTAGATCTAGCCTATACACTAGGCAGTTAGACAAGATCAATCCATAGAATTTGAAGTGCACTATTAGTGTAGGCCTAATATGTCACTGAGTAGCCTAAAAGTAGAATGTAAGATCGTTGGTGAAACTCTAAATTTTAGACCGGTTATATGGTTCAATTTGAAAATGCAGTTGTTTGTTGAACCGCGCCGCGCCGTGCAGTATGTTTTGCCCACCCAGTTTCAGTATTTTGCATTCCTGAGGCGGAGTGATTGGCATGTGCCCGGATGCTGTGGGCGGGCGGCTATTAATAGTGTAGTACAACAGTTACTGTGCTAGTAGTACGGCGTTGAGACCTGTAACCTTTCATGGTAGAGTCATAAATAATATTTAACTAGCAATGGCAATGGCTATGATCGAGATCATTTACTAATCTAAATCAGCGATGATCGTCTGTCAATAGACTAGCAAAAAATAATTATGATAACCTCAAACTCTGTGTTTGTAACATTTAAGATAAGATTAGTCACATAATAAATGCAATAGGCCTAAGGACGAGTTGAATCATCAACGCGACGCTGAGCTTAATTGACACTCAGCTTGTATAGGGTCTAGGACCTCTAGGTCCTTAGCTTTTTAGGTCACTTAGGCCGTTTACGTCAAGCTGCTCAATCATCATCATACGCTGACAAAGAAAGGCGTGTAGGCCTATAGCCTATCTATACAGTTAGGCTTAACCACACGCGCGCGAGCGCTCTCACACGATCGCGCCTGCGCACACATAGGCCTACACATCATATAAATGTGCGAGCGCGTGAGGGCGTGAGCGTGTGTGTAGGCTACGTATGTATGAATGAATCCTAAGCCGCCTAAGCTTATATAAGAAGGCCTTGTGTCATAGGCGCAACCACCCTATGGGACCCACGGGACGCGTCCCCCCCCCCAACTTTTTGGAGCCTTGGGACGGTCCCCCAAATTTCGGCGAATGGTCCTCTCCCCAACTTTCGACGAATGGTCCCCTCCAATTTTCGACGAGAGGCTTGGGACTTTTGCAACCGACTACTGCTAATAGCCATTTCAATATAGACTGGCATATTAAGAACGTAGCTTCTCACCATTAAGGCTGAATCAAGAGTGTTTTAATCCTGCCAACATCTTAACTCGACAGTGTTGGCGTCTCACACATATAGCACGTGAAACCACGGGCGGAGACCTAGGGGGCAGGGGAACGGTCCCCCCCCCTATGGAGGCGTTGGGGAGACGGCCCATGCATATGTCCCCCCCAATGTTTAATCGTCAGGGCATGTACACACACGTCAGTAGAGTTCTAGAGAAAGAAAACTTTAGCAGATGAAGTTCATATTTCTAATGATATGAATTCCCGGGCAATCTAGGCTCTAACCAATAGTTATTTTGTCCCACGTTGAATAGTTTGCGAACATTATACTGTGTGGATAAGATACCTCTTTTAACGTATTACCAGTTACTTTAAAAACATTTCCAACACCCAACGTCACAACTAATATAAAATTATTGGACTCCATCAGGAAAAAAGAAGTTCAAATTACCCGACTTATGATGTGGCATGTCCTTAAAAACACTTGGCTGAAAGTGTTAGGTAAAAGCACAACAGACCTGTGTTCTAAATGTCAATTGCTTGAAACAACTGAGCATATGCTGCTTGCGTGTATAAAGAATGATATATCAATCTTACTACTTAAAAAATGCGTGGAGAAAAATGTGGAATGCACTGTTAAAAATCTTTAAAGACGTCAACAGCCTTTGTAGCTATAAGATGTCGTTAAACTTCTGATCAATAATAATATATATATATAACGCCACAACGTCGTAATCGGGCTTCTGCTACATTCTCTAAAGGTTTCCTTCAGGCTCGAATCAACCTCCAGTTGGACATTGGGAATAATTTGGAAAGTAAGTAAGTTAGTATGTAAGTATTTTGTTTATTACTCCTCTTGAAAACGAACAATGGGACATAGAACATCGTTATTATACAACGGATCAACAATAGGTAATAAAAACGTACGATTTAAAATCCCAAGTTAAATATAATATAATTCATCATCATCATCATCATCATCATCAAAATCTCTGGGCCATGCCCGAAAGTGTCCGACGCCACTCTCTGTCTGAGTCTGTCTCGCGTCATGCTGCCCAGGTTAATATAATTACTAAACTATTATCATCAAACAAGATAACTATTATTTTTTTAAACAGAGAATTCCAATTGGATATGTCTCTTACACACCTCTTTTAACTTTACTAAACTATTATCATCAAACAAATTAACTATTATTATTGTTTTAAACTGAGAATTCCAATTGGAGATGTCTCTTACACACCTCTTTTAACTTTACTAAACTATTATCATCAAACAAATTAACTACTATTTTTTAGCAGAGAATTCCAATTGGAGATGTTTCTTACACACCTCTTTTAACTTTACTAAACTATTATCATCCAACAAGTTAACTATTATTATTGCTTTAAACTGAGAATTCCAATTGGAGATGTTTCTTACACACCTCTTTTAACTTTACTAAACTATTATCATCAAACAAATTAACTATTATTTATTAGCAGTGAATTCCTATTGGATGTCTCTTACACACCTCTTTTAACTTTACTAAACTATTATCATGAAACGAGTTAACTATTATTTTTAAAACAGAGAATTCCAATTGAAAATGTCTCTTACAGACCTCTTTTAACTTTACTAAACAATTATCATCAAACAAATTAACTATTATTTTTTAGCAGAGAATTCCAATTGGATGTCTCTTACACACCTCTTTTAACTTTACTAAACTTATATCTCCAGACAAGTTAACTTTTATTTTTTAACAGAGATTCCAATTGGAGATGTTTCTTACACACCTCTTTTAACTTTACTAAACTATTATCATCCAACAAGTTAACTATTATTATTGCTTTAAACTGAGAATTCCAATTGGAGATGTTTCTTACACACCTCTTTTAACTTTACTAAACTATTATCATCAAACAAGTTAACTATTATTATTGTTTTAAACTGAGAATTCCAATTGGAGATGTCTCTTACACACATCTTTTAATTTTAAGAAACTTATATCATCAGACAAGTTAACAATTATTATTGTTTTAAACTGAGAATTCCAATTGGAGATGTTTCTTACACACCTCTTTTAAATTTACTAAACTATTATCATCAAACAAGTTAACTATTATTATTGTTTTAAACTGAGAATTCCAATTGGAGATGTCTCTTACACACATCTTTTAATTTTTCTAAACTTATATCATCAGACAAGTTAACTATTATTTTTAAACAGATTGGAGATTCTAATTGGAGATGTTTCTTACACACCCTTTTTAACTTTACTAGGCTATAATCGTCAAACAAATTAACTATTTTTTTAACACAGAATTCCAATTGGAAATGTATCTTACACACCTCTTTTAACTTTACTAAACAATTATCAATTCAGAGCATTTCGACATTGCGGAGGGCACTTTTGAAGTCGTAAACAAAGACTATAAGCACTAAAATGACGAGGAAATTTGTAAAAAAAGGCCTCCCTGAAATGCTACCATTGTAGTGCTGAAAATCGAAATTTTTCGACGTTTGGGAGCTTATCTTCCTGCCCAAACTCTCCCCTGCTCGTCGATCCTCCTTCGGCCGTTCGTTTGTCCCCCAAAGTCAGCACCAAGTCTTCACCTATGGTCTGCACTGTTAGGACATGGAAATGGGCACATGTTTCCCATTCCTTAGTTCCGCTGTGTGCTCATTTATATGTGCAGTTGAATCAATGTATAATTTGGGTATTTGTTGCACGACTATAATTTTGACACCATTTTACCGTTTCTAAGATAGATAGCTTTCTCTAATAATACTAGAGTAGTCCAAAAAGATCTATAACCTTTTTCCGGTTTGACGGAAATGAGCACTCATGATTCTCATTCTTTGGTTCCACTGTGTCTTAGTTTATGTGTAGAACTATATTAAAATCAATGGATATTTATTGCATGACTTCTGTGCCTTTAGGGTAGGGCGAAGCTTTGCATCCCCAGAAGTTGCGCCATTTTTGTAAGCAATGTCTAATGTCAATACAGTCAATTACTATAGGCCTATGGCTCACTAAGAGATTGATTGACTGATTTAGATTTAGACTTTCACAGATCGAGATAGTTTAGGTGCTTTTATTCCGATATCATCGTTGCAAAATTTCAGGTAAACTAGAACCTAAATGCACTCGGTTTGGCATCAAATGCTCAAAATTGCTTCGGTTTCTGGGGCTCCGCCCCAGACCCCGATGGGGGAGCTTACGACGCTCCCCCATACCCCATAATCGTTTGGGGCTTCATGCCTTCGGCAATCGCAGTTTCGCGCTCGCTATTATTACTTCTACTAAAAAAAAATTCTCCCTGGTCCCCCCCAACTTTTAGGACGTGGTTGCGCCTATGCCTTGTGTGCGTACACGTATGTTTGTTTGTATATGTATCCAATATGATCTCAAATTTTGTATAATCCTAGTGCCATAGGCTATGCATGTATGTAGACCGACTTGGGTCGGTAAGTAGGCAGGCAGGCAGACAGGGAGGTAGGTAGGTAGGTAGGTAGGTAGGTAGGTAGGTTGGTAGGTAGGCAGGCAGGTATAGGTAGGTAGGTCAGTCAATCTGCATAAATAAAGAGAGGATTCTGTCTGTTTGACCGGTATGCCTTTTCACAGTTTTTTTTAGCTTTCACTCCAAACGTTCACTACTGTGCCGGTCTGGGCATGGGACACTCGGTGAAGGGGTTGGCGAATCTCTAACACCATGGGGGCTAGGGCGGGGTGGGCGAAAACAGAGCTCTACGCCGACTTGAGAGTGTCGGCGGCGACGCGCCGGTCATTTTTGGTCGGCAGCGGCAGCGCGCCGACCAATAAAAATCGGCGGTGGTGGCGCTCCGAAATGTCGGCGTCGGTGGCGCGGCGTCGTGGGATTAGTGCTCCAGGGTCACATACTTGTTTGTGCAGCGGCGGTACCCGCCTATTTTGCCCTTGTCCTGCATCATGACCCGCCAAAAATTCTTTCGGGTTTTAATATCCTCTCTACATTTAATTTCTTTGACCTGCCGAATGAGGCCCATTTTCTTAACTCGACCTGCTGAAATTGTATGGTTGTAGGTATGCATACATACATACATACGCTAGGGGGGGCTGGGGGGCTAAGCCCCCCTACAAGAGGCTCAGCCTCCCCTAAAAAAGGGGCATCCGAATTTTTTTTACATTGAAATATCCACGATTTTCTGCTGACGACTAAAAAAAAAGTCGTCAGAAATTTTGGCGGCGAAAATGGAAAATTTTCGCCGCGGGGCTCAGCCCCCCGAAACTGAAATCCTGGCGCCGCCACTGTACATACATACAAACATACATACATGCATGCATACATACATACATATATATACATACATACAACAATACATACATAAATGCATACATACATACATACATACATACATACATACATACATACATACATACATACATACATACATACATACATACATACATACATACATGCATGCATGCATGCATACATACATACATACATACATACATACATACATACATACACACACACATGCATACATGCATATATACATACTATATTTGCATCGAATCTTTTGTCTGCCACAAAATTGAAGTTATCGTGAATGAATATTTACAATCTTTTCAACAGATGATGGTGCTTGTAGTTCTTTAATTATCTCTTGTCAAAGTACACTGAATACTAGTGAATAGTAAACTTGATCAGAATTCACCATCTTTATTGATTTATCGGCCAATTATCCGAACGACCTCCACGCGGAAAATCTTAGCATCTTCTTTAAATCTAATTTCTATGCACAAGTCTTTCGATCTAAACAACCCAAGTTACAATACCCTTGTTTTATGCGAACAATGATTTTATTTTCTTAATCGGATACCATTTGTCAGACGTTGCTCAAATTGCTAAAAAAAATAATAGGATCTAGGTCTATTGGCCAATCGCCTGACATTGAACCATTGTCATGTAGGCCCATTAATGTTCGAAAGCTTAATTAGGCCTACTAATTTCATACAGGTCACATACAGCTTGGGAGTTTGATGCTGGTGAGAAAAAACAAAATTAGGTAGTTACTGGCAGGCAATGAAGAATCACAAGCCTGCAGACGCGACTAATCGCCTACATAAAATTGCAGAGCGCCACCTCTTTGTAACGTGGTAGTAGGCCTAACATGTATCCTAATACTAGGCAGAGGCTCTGTTCCATCCTAGCGTAATGTCGGACTATCATGCATGAAGGCACGCACGGCATAACAATTCACTTAGACCTACCTGGAGTTCTTTTTACTTTCGTTGCTGCGCTTCCATAATTCAAATCGAATCACAAAAACTCACACAAGTTTAAACGTCAAGCGTACTGATCCAAAAGTCAAAACGAATAGGCAACACCATAGGTTTCATAGCATCGACGCAAAATAGGCGTTGCCTGGAAAAATCGAAGTAGATAAGAATAAGATTCTATTTTGCACCGATGCAACAATTTTTTTGCGAAATCATGCAAGAAATCTAAAATGCAACAAAAGGAAATAAACGAATCAACGTGGCATCGGCAGCACGTCGACAAATTTTCGGCGGCGGCGACGGCGGCAGCGGCAGAGACGCGCTGACCAAAGAAACGGCGGCGGCAGCGACCACGAAATGGCGGCCGCGGCGCGGCGCGGCGTGCCCGGCGCAAAGTTCTGGGTGAAAATCCTAATTGTCGATATAAATTTCCATTCCGTTGCCATACTTTCAAAGTTTTCGACCTGAAACATTGCAGCTAGACAGCTATAGTGCTACAGGGGCCTTCTTGCCCCACCCATCACACACATGCCTTCACTTGGCTCGGAGGGGCTGGTGAACTCGGTGGAGGCAGGGTATTGCTGAGGGGGGGGTGGCAATTTGCCGGAAAACTGAAATATCACGAGAGGCGTACCGGTTAGGAGATTGGAGTGTGATGAGGTTGGTAATTGAGTGGGGTGAAGTGGCGCGGGGTGGAGTGGAGAGCGGTTGGGGATCCGGTGGTTGGGGCGGGTTCGAGTGGACCAAAAGTGAAATGTATCGGCCAATTCAGAGTACTCCACAGAGGTGAAGGCAAGGTGGGCCGGCGGGTTAGGGGGCTGGTGGCTGAGTGGGATGGGGGAAATAAGTGGGGTGGCCGGTGGGGAGTATCCGAGTAGGAGCGAGGATATGGAATGAAGTGAAGTGAGGGTGGGGAAGTAAGGAATTGGCCGGGAGCGGGGCGAATCCTAAATTTCCTGGGCAACGCCGGGTATCCCAACGCACACACCTCGCACCGCAGGGGCCGGGTCGGAGCAGGGCATTGTTGGGTGATAGGGATTTGCCGGGAAACCAAAATTTCAAACGTGGCGTAGCGGTTAGATGCCGTCTACCACACACGTCGAGGCAAGGTGGGCCGGCGGGTTAGGGGGTCGGTCGGCGACTGTAATAGGAGAAAAAAAAGTGGGGTGGGAAGTAGGAGTTGGGATGGGGTAAAGTGAGGGTGGGGAAGTAGGGCATTGACCGGGAACGAGGCGAATCCTAAAATTCTCTGGCAACGCCGGGTATCCCAGCTGGTAGTATAAAAGTCGATCTTTGGTACCCGTCAAATTGCAGTTCAATGCGGTCAAAAGCCAAGCAGGAAATTCTAGAAGCAAGGAAACATCCAACGGAGAAAATAATATGTCCATTAAAAAGGTAAGAGTTTAGTCGAGATAGCATCAGAGCATATCTCCACATTGCTGACTATAGTGGGCCTATGCAATGTATGCTTGTCTGCATACATTATGTGCATTGTGCATGCATAAGCGTATAGGGGCCTATATGTGCCTGTAGCCAACGTTGCCTGTGCATGGCATGTGCATGTATGCCACTGAATAAGCTTATACGCATTCTCCAGTCTTCAGATGGGCGGACCAGCGACGGCTGCTATGGGCCACTATAGACTATAGGGCCCTAGGCCTACAGTGTGTAGGCGTGAGTTCTAGGATCCATGGGCAAGCAGCAACTCACGCCTGTAAACACGGATGAGATGCTCTCGCGTTTACAGAAGTCGATCGATTCGATGATAGATAGGTCGACTAATTTGCCATAAATACACATTTTTGCTTCAGCACTAGAGCCATAAAATAATCCGTCAAAATGCTATCTTATATCTTATTCTCAAAATTTCTGCAGCATTTGTAGGCCTACATCGTTCAAAAGAGCCAGGTCGCAGGAACCAGCCTCATCACAATTGAAGCGCGTACTCCGCTTAAGATATAGGAAGTTGGTTAATCAAAACGCTTAAGCAGCCCTCGACAAGAAGGAGAACAAGAAGAACAGCAACTTTTCTTGCTCCGCAGGATCTTCCCACTGCACTCTCCCACTGGTCGCACTCTGCCAGTACCAGTCCGGGCAGTCCCAAGCCTGGATAAAGGAAGAGGGCGTCGCTAATGGTCCTTGTTACCACACAGTGACGTTAAACTGCAAATACCACCACCACTTTCCCACTGAGTTCGCCAGGAGGCGACACTTGAGCTGAAATCTAGAAATCTAGCTTCTGTCGTGGCGGCATTTTTCACATCTGACTTTCAAAATCGTAGGCATAAAATTGGCTATACCCTAGGGCGTAGGCCCTAAATACGAAATTTCCAAACGCTATTTAAAGCGAGCAAACTGCTTAGCGCTTTCTGACAAAGTGGGAAATGCGGTAAATGAACGATATTTGCGAAAAGAAGATAAATTGAACTGGACAACAGAAGTCTAACTGTGCAACATCCGACTAGCCATTAATGAGACCGCGCCTGACAAGGTACACTAATCATATCTATAGGGAGAACTCCGAGAACACGACTATAGGTCTATGCGAGCAGTACAACAGATAACGAGTAGGCCTACATGTATGATGTAGGTCATAATCGTAATCGTAATCAATTTATATAGTGCCACTTCAAGAGAAACTCCTCAGAGGCGCTCCCGACCCGACGGCATACCAAGCCACAATCAAATAGAATGGTTTTCATAAGCTTGCGGAAAGGGGGCAAGGAAAGAACCAATCATTACGGAGACTGCTATAGGTAACTTATTACAGAAACATTGAACCAATCAAGGCGAAGCTTTTAGCCTATAATATGTAGTACTGTGTTAAGCTCGAGCCATATAGGGACAACCAGGTTGAGTTCCACCGCACGACCACCACCATCATCACCGACTACTACCGTAGCACCACGCTATCTCCTCGGCATGACCTCCACTGATTTTGACTTGACTGGAACGAAAATGGCAGCTCTGGCAATTGCGACTTGATTTGATATAGCGCCGGACGCCCGTGAATAAGATGGTCTCCCTGACGTGGATTTTGTGGGCGCTGAGCAATTCTCGGAGATTTAAATTACATTAGCCTAGTAGCCTACATTACCGGTACCTTGCTTGACTGAGCGAAGGAATCTGTGGCCTGGAACGGATAGTAGGCTATAGTATACTGGCAAACAGAGTTCCCTAAGGTGAATAAATCAGGTCGCAGAGATGTGGGGTTTTGGTCAGCATTATAACAAAGTTCCTCAGAGGTGACGGGGACCAATTTAGGTGTGGGAGGTCAAGCTGTACCAACTTGTGAATAAGCACGTTAAAAGAGTCAAATTCCTGCTTACAGGTATAGCCTACTAGGCTTATAGTTTTGCAAGTAGGCCTAAGCACGAACATGACTCCTTTTTATGATATTTTAATTGTTGGTTCGTAGCTTGAAAAAGCACGACAACCTTTACAAAAGAAGTGCAGAATAGGCTATATTTATTTTTAAAAATAAACTGTTTCATAAGAACTGAATCATTATTTAAGGGCATCAGGGCCGGATTAAGAAATGTGGGTTATTTGGTCGACAATTTCGTAGAATATACCGATTATTCCCCTCCGAAAAAGTTGATGACCTTTTTTAGTCGCTTGGTTGAAATTTGAAAAAAATCTATAAAAAATTCGGAAAATATTTTGGACCCCCATGTGTGTGGGCCCCCTAAAGTGTGGGGCCCCTGTTCGACCGAACATGTTGAACATGCCTTAATCCGGCCCTGAAGGGCATCCTAAGGGAGGAGGTATAGCCTTCATGAAGTAACACCACGAGTTACTGCACCAGTGGCGGCGCCAGGATTTCAGTTTTGGGGGCCAAAGCCCGGAGAAATTTTCCATTTTCATCCGCCAAAATTTTTGACGACCTTTTTTAAGTCATCCGCCCGAAATCTCATGGAAATTGCATGTAAAAAATCCCGGATGGCCTTTTTTAGGGGGCTTAGCCTTTTATAGGGGGTAGCGGGGGCTTAGCTCCCCCCCTAGCGCCGCCACTGTACTGCACTGGGGACAACAATACATGTAGAATAGCGCTACCCATCCTGACTCGTATTGTACTCAGCTACCGGATCATCGTCATTCATCTGGTTTAGCTCCCAAATTTCTCTTTAATTCTCAATTTCTCCTGTTGAGCTCAAGATGACGTAAGACCGATCAAGTGCTTTTAGTGGCGTTCTAGAAATTTAAAGATTACGATAAAGATACACTCATGAACAAATGAAGGCCATATATGTACAGGCT